>UXGD01001840.1:0-30739 GCA_900474315.1 Torymus auratus
GAATTATTTTGATTTTTGGCTATGATAATTAAAAAAACTTTCATTCCACTATTGATAATTTTTATTTCATTTTTCAACATTTAATAACAATTATATTTCGTATAAAAACTTTCACTTGCCATAGAAACACACCTTAAATTCCTATTATTCACATTTATTTATCTCTATACAATAAAACGATAAAAAAATCTCAAAAAATTCATGAAATATGTTCTCGATATATAGAATCATATGTATTTTTTTCAGAATTTTCCGACATTTTTGAAATTTTTGACATAAATACCCTAAAGTATTCGTTACAAAGAGCGCATATGTAAAGAGTGCAGATATTCAAACAAGTATATACGTTTGAGCCATATATTACAAAATCATTCCAACATTCATAAAATTTTACTTTTACAACCCCATTTTCATAAAGTAAATTTCATTTCCAATATAGCCATCCGAATCGATATAAGGTGCGCGAAATCCCGTAAAAACCGCCGAGTCATGCGACTGTAACGAATGACTCGTCGCCACCCTCGTCAAAATTACATCTCTCACCCTCGCGGAACGTTTCCATTATTCTCAATCAGCTCCCTCCACTCTCCATTCCATGCCTTTTTCGCACCACCCAAGCCTTCTTCTTTCCAAGGGCGACGACGACGGTGACGACGTCGACGACGATCCGAGTAGCACTCGAGGCGGACGCGCAAAGTTTGCCCAACAGAGAGAGGAGAGGAAACTCTGAGGAGGGGAAAGAAGGATTGCCGCGTGCCGGAGTTTCAGATTTCTGAAGAGTTTACGCTCGCGCGCGAGTAATCAGCTTTTGCGAAAAAAAACGTGCTCGGAGCTAATGGACACGATACGTGTGCAGACTTTTTATCATCATGGGGCTGGTGGTTTTTGCGGCTGTTTTGAGTGAGTTTGCCACGAGTGAGTGTGTTTGGCTGCTCGGTTAGGTTAATTCGATCCCTCTCTACTAATTTAGATGCTCTTGCAGTTGACGTGGCTTATATGTTTTTACATTAAAAATCATTTTGTCAATATATCCTCGTGTCGATATGCTGATCGACAATGGAAATATGCCGTGTTAAATGACAGTAAAGCGTGCAAACGTTTACAATAGGGCTCGCGTCATTTAGAAATTGAGGTCGCAGTATTACTAATTCATCATAATATATATTGTTGGGATTATATTATAATAAAATTGTATGCGTCACTGACAATATTATGGATATCGAAAACCGAAGCGAAAATTGGGATTATGTCAATTATATAACAATTAATAATTACTCGGGCGTGTGCCGTACAGATTTCAAATTTTCATTAGATATGTACGAGATGTATAAAAATGCTTGAAACATTGCAAATTACAAAATTCACTTATAGGTGTAATAAATTTTACAGTTCTGAAAAAAGAGAAAAAAATTGATTTAAAAATTATCTCTGCTGCACAAATTTGGACGAGAATATTTTGCTTTATCATCCATGCAGATTCAAAGAGGAAACAATGCAGTTTAATCAATGGATATATATCCGATACTCGTCGAATAAAAATTCATTAAACCTCGCGCGCTCGTCGTATTGTTGCACGTTCAATACGACTCGAACGAATTAATCGCGATATGAAATTTTATTTTATAATTTGTCATTTATATATATCGCGTATTAGCATAATATTCACAAAGTGTATAAGACTAAAAATTTCAATAGCCCCGGGAATTCACGTTATATTTCACTTTGATGTCATTAGCGGTTAAATACACTTTGAACGCTTATAATGATCAATTCAAGGTCTCTGATCAACCGAGTCAATTTAAGCACCTCCTATAGAATGATCAGCGAGGGATGTCTATATTATTATTATTATTATTATAGTATGTTATTTTGCAGTTATTCGAGAACTCGGTAGTACGGTTTACGGATTAATTCGATCGATTTTATGAGCTCTCTTTCTCAATATTTGGATTGAAAAATGCAAGAATTTACGAATCGACCGCCGCTGTAAACTAGAAATGATGATTTTCACTTGTCGAAGTGTCTGCGGTGGGCACGCCGTAGCTATATACACACTCCTTGTGACTTTCAGCCCCCCTTGTTAGCTGCCACCGCTGGGCGCGCATAAGTTTGAATCAGATGCAAAGTTGCGAATTTCCAACTTACGCGTGTCTCATTAACTGCTCGCAGCCGTCTTTTCGCCCAACTTCATATCAACTTTCGGAATATCCACCCACGTTCCCGCGTACATATATATACATACATTTTCCCTCTTCGGTTTCTTCGTCTCTCTCATCCAGTTCCTAAACCTTACCGTCACATTTCTCCCTCTTTTTCCCGTCACATACTTCTTCTCCGCACTTTTTTCATTTGACTATATATAACTCGGTACTGCGTACTCATTCATATTTTCGCCTCGCTCGCGCGCGCGCGCGCTTCGTTCTCTTCCCTTTCATTACTTTCTCTTTTCCCGCTCTCGCTGCTGCCGTTCTGTTTTCCCGATTTAGCCCCGATTATCTTTTTCTCCTTCGTTTTTTATTTTTTTATTTTTCAGAGCGTGCAGTACGGATGACAGTGCTAATTAAATAAAGCTCAGGGCACCAAACGAGAAAGCTAATTATTTTTGCATTAACTCGTCTTTGATAAACGATACACGCGGGTTAATTTGAAGGCAACATTTTAATTAAATGAAGCAACGTTCGCTCGGCTCAAAATTCATATGTATATATAAGTCGAAACAATTATAATTAGGAGAAGCTGTCTAATCTTCAGGCCAGTTTTGTTTTGAAAGTGGAATTTTATTTAAAATTATCTGTGAGCTGAGCAACGCTCTCGCTATGTCTCTCTTTCCATACCCGAGCGGAGGGAGCAGCAATGGCAGCGGTGTCGTTGCCTCTATAATAGAGACGGTGTATCTGGCGTTGTGCTGAATGTTAAGGTGCAAACGTGAACTTTTGTATTTTCATTTTTAGATCTTTATACCTTAACAGTATTCACGTTAAATAAATAAATTTTATCCCATCGCTAAGGTAATATGATGTATATAATACAGTCATATCATTCGACTCAACAGTTTTCCTGAAATTCAATAACGTTATGAAAAATACATCACTTTAGTATGTCTGATCAATACAAAACATTTAAGCTCCAAATCTGCTTAATCTGTATTATATTATTGATACCATAAAAATTTGTACCATTATACCTACACCAATATTGAAAAATACGCAATAAATCTGTTCCTTTTTATATGATTTATTACACGAGATTATTGCTTATTTTTTTTTTCAATTTCTAATGGCCCGTTGTAAAAACCTTTATTACCTTTGAATCACCCAAATATAACGCGATTGATCCACACACAGTGTCACAATATTCAATGATTATACATCTTAACGTCTACATCCCATCCAGCTACAGCCGCACAGCCCCGCATAAAATAAAAAGCGCATTAGGTACCGCATGCGCACGGCAATACATATCCCTCATGCGTGCGTCGTCGTGAATGGCAGGAAAGCGCGCGCAGATGCTGCTGTCCCTTCTTGTTTACGATCGATCGATCGATCGATTACCCGAAGCGCACGTGAACCGACTATATGTATTCTCACTCTCATCGGCGTCGGCAACAATGGCTCCTTTCTCTCTCCCGCGCGCGCCCTGCAAACGTTTCTGCATCACAACGCCCGCGCGCGCGCGCGCTTGGAACAGGTATTCAATTGCCGGATCCTAATCGCTGGCGAACAAGGCCGCCAATTGGCCCGAAATTGTCTCTGCCTCTCTCACTCGCTTAGAGTGTGCGGTGATCCCATAGAGCATCTTCTCCCGTAGTGTCTGTGCGTTCTCTCTCCCTCGGTGGGACGTGGTTCTGATCGACTGCTGCAGGGTTGCATCTTTGATTGCGCCGCGTACGCTATGTGCGCCTGGCTGCGGCGATTTGTGTCGAGGCCGTCCCTCCTGTCGTTGCCGAGGTGGTTGAAGGGACTGGCCGGATATTTCATTAAGTATGGAGTCAGAATCTAAATTATGTACGGCAGTGTGTAGGATGTTGGTGTGTGGTAAGAGTATAAAAAGCGTGAGAATCTATGTATAAGAAGATCATTTTTTCGCATAAGAAATTAAAAATGGCTCTCAAGTTTGCAACGCTGGAGAGCAATGAATTAAAAAAAAATAATAATTTTACTTTCCGTTTATACTAAATAATATTGATATATTGCGTGTAGATTTAGTGATTTATAGTATAAAATAACTTTAAAACAAAGGTTTTAGATAAAATTTCCATTGTTTAATAACTTTAATTAATTGTAAAAAATTATTTCTTGCATTCCAACGATGCAAACTTCAGACTCGTAATTAACGAATATAGACTGTACTTCTGGCAAGTAACTCTATTATACTCTGTTAGCTAATAGATTTTGTAACTAAAACTCATGCTATAGCATTAATTTTTTAATTGAGTAATTATACAAAAATCCCAGGCATTAACACTTTTATTTTTCAGACCTAATAGGTTCGATATTAAAAATATAATTTCTGGCCCGATCGGTTGTGATTAAAAAACCAATCCTGCACCAATTAATCTGGCATTTGCAAAATCCAAATTTTCCCTACACGCAGTTCTTGACATCCCCTCTAACATTGAATCAGAACTTCCTATAGTAAACCATAATCGACGTTCGCGAAATTCGTCCAATCTAACTTCCATATATATATATATTATCACCGCGGTATTACAAGTAATCACTCGGCGCACGTAGCGTAAACCGTGTCGATCACTCTGTCTCTCCGGGTACTCAAATCAAAGTCGAATATCAATCCAACAGAGCGTCAACCGCACACGACTTCCTCGTGTGTTCCATACGTAGCGAAACGCAGCAGCAGCAGCGAAACTATTAGCATATATAGCTATTATAACGACAAAAGTCACGTCGCGAACTTGCCACTGTTAATAATCCGCAAACTTGGCGATTACATTAGCACTGGAGTGTCGGGCGAGTGAGGGAACGTTCGACAGACATTATCCAACTCCTCCGCACTATAGCCGCGCATGCACACATAAGCTCCGCCTCTCCCTCGCGGCAAATTCATCATCGCCTTTGGAGAAACGCACGGCTTACTTATTGTGCAATCAGGGGCGAGTTATGCCGTCGGTTGTATACGCTGGAATGGAGGTCTGCGCTGTTTGCCCCAGCCCCCATGTGTTCTGTTTCTCTCCTCTGTGATTAGTTCGATCTCCGCGTGCAGGGCGAGAGCTACCTAGCGCCAACAGACGTCTGTCTGCGAGAGGGAGAGAGGCGTGTGAGAAACAATCGCAGGCTGGTGCAAATGCCCCCAACGTCGACTGTACGGGGCTATGTGCATGCAGGGAGAGAGGAGTGCTATGGGAGGCTTTTAGCTGCTGAGCTTCGTCGGCGCTCGTGCGAATTAGAAGCGTCGGTTGTCTCTCTGATTTTCTGAGATATATACTTGAGAGCGCTGTTCTTGAAAAGCTTTTGTTCATTATAAATGTCACAAATTAATCAAATCAATCTCTATCTCAATAAGTTTCTTTCAATTCATTAACAACGATTTGCCTGTAATATACATAAGTTTATAGGGCGGCACGAGTGCAAGATAATACGATATTTCCGTACTTACATTGTCTCGCTCTTGTAAATTATTGAAAGTTTCTCTTGTCTTGGTCTTTTCAGTCAATATGAAAAGTATTATCGTCTTGTCTTGAAATGCTTGTTCATATTGGAGTTACGCAGACATGCAACAGTAAGCAAGACGCTTATTAAAAAAAGTATGAACCCAAACAGCCGGGAGAGGCGAAGTTCACACAAAAAAGAGAGTTCTGTAGACGTGAACAGTAAGCAAATCGATTGTTTAAAAAGTTCTTAAACCCAAATAGCCGGAGGATGCGAGGTTCACCTAGAAGAGGAAGGCACACAGACATAAAATAGTAAGTTTTTTAAATAATTCACTCGTTCACTGTCGTACGTTTCCGTAGATCCCTTTTTTTTGTAAGGACTCCGCGCACCCGCGAGTATTTGGGTTTCAGACCATTTTAAATGATTCACTGTTAAAAATGCGTCCTTATATTTAAGAAACTTCGCTAGACGGCACACGCTCTTCCTGTAGCCCCACGTACCTAAGTAAGCCGAACCGAGGGGATATAGGAGCGCCGTAGCGCGTCGCCGATCACCCCACCGGCCTTTATCATTCGAAAATTTCGTTCAAAATGATAATCCTCCCCTTTTTATGATAATTGGTCTCTTTCCCTCTATTTCTTCAACAATTGGAGGTTACATTCCCGTTATTTTGATTATTTCGATAAATTATTACGATTAGAAAATGTTAAATTATTTTCAAGGCAAAGCAAGATTCTTGACACCACAATCTTGATGTTGTATCGAAAACGGTATATAAATATTGTTTTGATTCTTGTCTTGAATATTGAGGCAAGACAATACAATATCAAGATTAATCTTGCTATATCGTGCGTGATAATGATATCTAAGTAGCGGTAAGTCCAATGAAACATTTTATTGCGTAAGTTTCAATCTCACAATAGCTTGAAATCGTGTCGCACTTCTATATCTTTATTGCAACTAAATCCTCAACCAAAAAACAATCGGGCTAGAATTTAATACAACTATACTTGTATTAAATTCTAGCCCGATATATCTCGAGCGAGATACGTGCCGGCGTGTCAAGTATTTCACTCGATATACCGAATCAAACAGTAATTTCACGGAACGTACGATCCGCATAAAAGTCAGACAAGTATGAAATGTATCTCTCAATAGGAGAGCGCATAGACGTGTCGTACCTATATACAGTTTGCTACCCACATCGCGCCCGCGCCATAGATCGCATATATACGTATAACGCTCGGGCGCAAAAAATATTCGCTCTTTTTTCGCACGAAAAAAGAAACGAGCGCGGATAAAATTGGAACTGTTGCCGTGCTTTATTTTCCTTTTTTTCTCTGCCGGTAGCTGCAAAGAGATACGCTCCGCGCGAGAAGAAGCTGATGTGTGTCTGTATTACACGTGCTCGTCAATTCCCTCTTCACGCGCGCGGCGGCCGTTAATATTTTCGCGAAATGCTGCAGCGCACACGTTTATGATCGCATTTTTCCGGTTTCAATAAATCCTTTATTGGACCGAATGTGCGCTGCTACACGCGTGTATACATATCAGATTTTCCTGGAAAAGAGGGTATTAAACGTTTTTATTGACGCAGCTTATAAAGTGCTGTGTGCATGGCGTATATAACGCGGAAGCGTGATGTTGAATTTTTTTAAAAAGCATCGGCGAAAAATGTCGTTATACAATTGAAAAGCCCTTATCACCTGTAACAATTAACGGCGTAAAAATATTTTTTATTTCAACTTTTTTAGGATTAAATAGATAGCACATTTTTTATTTTTTTATTTTTTTTTTGTTTCAAAAACGTGTATATCGTATGAAGTACATCGCAACGAGTCTCTATAGAAACTACACTTTTAAAGAATCCAATTTATTTTTTCATCAATTGTTGTAACGCTCGAGGTAGTAAAAAAAGTACAAAGCTCTACTGCTCTCTCGATAGCTTTTTCTCATTTCATTTCTTCATCATAACTCTAAAATGAACAAAAAAAAACCCTATCAGTTCAACGGTTTCAACAAGATCATCATCTCGGCCCATTCCCTTATACCAACAACACCCCAGCGGAAGTGGAAACCACAGACATAATCGGAGTTCAAGCAGCAGAATCTTCTTTAATTTCAGAGAGGTCTCGATATACGAGCCACTACGTCGATATAGCTCGTGAGCCGACGCCATCGTCGTCGTCGTAGGTATATACGCAGAACGCGCTCATACACCCTTCCAATCTCCATCCATCAAAATCAATCCATTTTACGGGTGCACTTAGGCGAGCACTCGCGAGAAGCTGCGCGCATATAGATCTGCGTACCTATACACACGCACTCGTCGGGATGATTTCCGTTGTGCGTCCTCGCGGCAGCGGCGTCTGCGGCGAATTAGCGATACGTCGCGGAATAAGTGAGCGCGGGGGTATATATGCGGCAGCTGACGTGCGCGCGTGTAGATAATGCATATCGGTGTCGATCAGCGTCGTGTATGGTGGTAATCTCGCGAGTAGTCGAAGGAATTCCGTTGGAAATTATAGGAATGTTAAGTTGTGGTGGGTTCATTCATTTCTGAAAGGAAATTTTTGTATTTCGCGTATCTATAAAATACATATAAACTGATATTTATATTTATTACTCTTTTTATGAGTCCTTCATATTGCTGGACCGAAACGATCATAAAAGATGTTTAAAGCATATCTAAATTATGGATAAATAAACGAGAATTTTTCGTTGAACCAATTTAAAAAAATAATAAGTTAATTTATATTTTATTATGGAAATGCAGACAAATTATTCTAAAAAAAAACCTCCATCGCACATTGTGTCAATGCAATTTTCATTATCTACGTTATGTATTCGCCAGATTTATAAGTAACCTGGCTTTTAAAGGATTAAATATAAAAATAATTTAATCCCATACATATTCATTGTATAAAAGATTAAAAAGCTATACTCTAAAAGCAGGATTTACGCGGAAGCATTATACGAAGCAATGAACGTGAATATTATATAGTAAATATAATAGATGCAGTATATAGGTTTATCAAATATTGAGAATGATATAAATTTATATATACGAACAAGGTGCAGTATTTTTACTTTTAATATTTTCAGCTCTGAAGAGTTTTTAAACTTAAATGATATCACGCGGCTTTATAAAAGTTTCGAAAACCACCTACACGCTCTGCTATGGTTTGCATGCACGCACGTGTGTATAGGTTTACGTATGCATGCCGTCGCTATTTGCAAACCAGTTTAGATACTTCAATCAAACTCTAAATAGAAGTTTCAGTTGCTTTTAGTATCTCTAATAATTCATTGCATATTCATCAATTCATAACATGCTGAGAATGTGCAGTCCGTAATCACTGAGCTCTCTTTATGCTCTATTTCATTTTGCAATAAAGGACATAATAGCCTAAAGATGGATTATGCACTTTTATTAACGATAAAATGATATGAAATTGAAATTCTATAAATAGCAACATAGTGGATTTTATTGCTAAATATTTGTTTACACGAAATCACGTAACCCTGTCGATTTGGTTTCCCTCAAATATTTATACATACAAGATATAAAAAATGATTCTGTATTGACAAGGACTACATTATATGTTCAAGAGACGCAACTCGATACTTGATAAATTGTCAGATGCAACAGCCATATCTTCGTCGACATTTATATTGGAATAGAGTCGTTTTCCTCCGTCGCGTTGGTGAAATTGCAGCCTTCATATTGCAGCTAAAACTTATATCAATAGTATTGTCTTGTTTGCGTACAAGAATATTGATAAGTTCTTTTATATTTAAATTGCGTTCTATTTTATGGCAATCCATGACGCAAGCGTATGAATGTTAACGTATCGAATAACGTTTTTGTATATCCAACTATAAAAAATAACTTACGATTTATCTATACAGTTATGTTTAAAAAATATATAGGAACATTTACTATACAAAATTGTAAAATGTTGTTGTACAGAATGATATTTTCTGTTATTTCTTTTACAGTTTTTAGTAACTTTACAAACCAGTGTGATTACTTTCACAAGGATAATTGCAAGTTTCATCAACCTTTTTCCCACATCCCCTAAATAATTGAACGTATGAAATTTGTCACGAGTTTCCCGTATTAAATGCATTCCTCATTCAATATTGCCATCCTCGGCAGACCGTGAAAGCCAAGAACTTACTCCCCACTTCCTCCATCTCTAATGCGCATATGAGAAGTAGCTCGCACGGCGCGGGAGTCGGAGGATGCGCCGACGCATGAAAATGCAAAGGAAGCGAGCCGGCGCGAACCGTCTCCGGCGAAAAAGCGGATAAGAAACTTTCCTCTTCCTATACTCCCTTCCTCAGCGAGCCGTTGTATCCGCTAACAAGTTTTCACTTGGTGTATCGCGCCGGCCAGCGTGTATATATGCGCGTGCGCGCAGCAACGGACCGACGACGACAAAGCGAAAAGAATCAGGGAAAGAAAGAGAGAGAGAGAGAGAGAGAAGGAGAGAGAAACGGATTAAATTCCAGCCGAGCGAAAGTTGGCGGTAGAGGTATCTATATATATAGGAAGAAGGGACGCCTGTTGGTCGTGGGCCCTGGAAGCTCTCCAGTCGTTTGTCAGTAAGTTTCGAGTGGCTGCCGGGGAGACTAAAAAGTGCATTCGCGAAAGAGAGAGGGAGAGATAGAGAAAGGTCAGCGCCGTCGCAACGACGGTAAATCCATGTTAAGTCTGCATCAAGGACAGGGAAAAGCTCTCGAGAGCGGCTCCTTCAATGCTGCTGCTTGTGTGTGCGCTCGCGGATACGTCGGGCGCTTGGCTTTTGTGAATACGCGGTGCAAAGGGAAAATCGCTCTCTCGATTTCCATTGGCCGAGGTTTCACCTGTGACCGAGCTCTCTATATACTCTTTATAACCAATATCGAGTCGCGTGTATTTTTGCGAGCTCGTGATATTTTTCATTTTTCTAACCTTCTGTCCAAGTATTCTCAATTTTTCAGCTATAATGCACTGTTCGCGTATCGCGGTTCCGTATTAATATTCGCGAACGTATGCAGCGTCGCAAGAACCGCACGTTACAAAAGGGTCTTTTTATTCCTTTGTCAATGAAACGCATGGTATGTAGATATCGATTTTAGGAATCCAACAATTGCAGCACTTCAGAAATGACTTCGACGAGATCCCACGACAAAAACTGCTTCCCGCTAAGCAGGAGTAAAATGGGGCTCGAACGTTCCCCCGCTATGATGCGAATCATGCACGGATCTGCGATTTCCCGGAAAGAGGGATGGAAAAAAAACAGCGCTCGCAATCGCTCCGCTGAGACGTCGACCGGGGAGATGGGTAGCTAGATGAGTATAAAGAGCGCGATCGTACTTAGGTATGAGAAAAAGGCAGCATTGTTCCTCACCGGTTGCGCATGTTTGAGCAAGAGTAGTGTAAAGGAGTACAAGATTGTCGTGTTCAGGCGGATATTTACAAAGCTTGACGATAAAAAAATATCCCTGCGCTGACTTTGCCTCGTCGTGTCCTGCGCGCTTCTGGCTATAGTTCTTACAATTTATAACTCGGCTGCCGTGTTTGAGCTTAATTATAAAGCTGTGTCGTGTCGGGTCTCGGAAATTGTAAAAAATTTATGTGGTTCGAGAACGTTACATTTATCAACACTGTTGTAGCGGTGTTGTGATAAGGTAAAAGTTTTTAGTCATAATTGAATTAAAATAGTCAATGTAATAGTAATGTAAAGTGTTTGAACATGAAATATATTTAAACGTATATTTTAACATAAAAATGTATATTTAATCATTTGTATAAAATATTTTTAAACAGATTTCCTGGTAGAAAATTAAGTATATTTTACAGCTAACACGTTGATTAAATGAAAGCATTTTTAGCAAAATATCATAATGAAAAAATAATGTAATTCATCTAAAAGTTCTACTGTTATACTTAAAATACATATTTTATGAAGTGTATATACTATATTTTTTTCAGATTGGTACATATAATTATGAAATACAAGCAATGTTTGTTTTTAGCCATAAAGTTCATTGCAGAAAAATAGCTAGCTTCTGGTTCAAATTTCTGCCAGGGTTTGCATTAAAAATAATGTAGGAGAATAAACAAAAACAGGGTGGAAAGTTAATTTGTAAATTCCATACTGAAAACGACAAACTGACAAGGTATTTTTTTAAATTTGAAATAATTGCTTCGACATGAAAATGCATTATTTATCATCGTTTTCATATGCTATTGATTTAACTATACACGAATTTCAATCCACTATAAAAACGAGTTGCTTTATAATCTATCGTTATCTAGAGCTATGCTCATTTTCACTGTCCTTTAGAATAATGAAATGCATTAACGGTTAGAAAATACAGGGCGCAAAGTTAAGGTTAAAGCTTGAATAAGGCTTTTATATGGATAAAGTTGAAAATTGGGTTAATTAAAGGTTCTTTACGATTATGTTATAAAAAAGTTTTGAGGTTGATTGTTTCCGTATAGTCCCAAGCATCTCCGCAGCCTCTTTTCAGTCCTAAAAACTTTCGCAGTCATTTTCGCTATTATTATTTGAGAATAAGAAGGTCAATTATTTTTTAATTAGTTCTGCCCGCGCGATGCCGAAGGGAAAAACTTTTTTTATGCTAACTCCGCTGGATAAAAATGAAAATTAATATGTAACGAAGTGAAACTTTTCAACTGGCATAGTAACTTATAAGATAATGGAATAATAAATAAAGTTATGTCGCGAGATATATCCCATGGCTTCATCCGCAGATTCAATTTTATCAATACTTTTTAAAAGTATAACAACTTGAGGGACATATAGAATTATGCAATCTTTTACAATAACTGCTACTAGCTTTCTATCCTCGCGTAAAATCTCACAATTAATTTTCTCTGACTCGCAACACGACACCCCCTCGTTATAAATTCTCACCTTTAACCTACTGCGGCCTTTCGGTACGGCAATTACTCGGCGCGCGGAGGCGTGACGAAAAACGCCGAGCGGCGTTTGTTTTCCTCTCCCAAATACAGCACAATGCGACACCCAGCAACCAAACTTTCATTGCTATACTGCTGCTTGCTTTGCAAATTAGCGCAGGGGCGAGACAGAGACGAAGTGTGAACGCCGACGCGCGCGTACACTTTATATATACACACGAGTCGTTCTCAGATTGTCGCGCGTGTATGTATACGGAGTACAGCAGATATACATGAGTATGTATACGAGGATGAGAGAATGCTTGGCCGAGGAGTGGCTTCGCGACCATCCAAGTCGACTCGATCGCGCCAAATCCTCTTTCCCGAATACTCGCGACGACGGCTGCACACGTGTATGCGCAAGTATCTATCTTCTCTCCCTTTTTCGTGGTATTGATTCGCCAGCAACGACGAGGAGTAGTAAAAATCACCGTCATTTGGAACTCCGAACGCAGGGGATGAATTATATATTATATGCGCGAAGCTCGTCGGTTATGGAGACGACGACGGGGACGACTACGACGTTATAGTTCTCAGCGATCGCGTCGAAGAAGTGAATATAACGTTACGGCGTTTATTGAGAAACTCCGCGGCAATCTTATTCGAAACGCTTAATTTAATAGAATCCGTGAGGGAGGGAGGGAGACGGGGGAACAGAGAGAGAACCGTCAGCGGTGATAAATTTTACGGCGTCGTTTTGGTTAGTGGCTTCTATGAATCTTTTATGAAATATATTTTGCTTCGGAGGAATGTATATATATATGCGCTGTCGTCGGGGCTGTATTTTCCGGCATTGGTAATAACTTTGAACGACGGTGTTCGGATTCACTGCGGGACAGCAGTGAAAAGCAAGGTAGCGAAGGCAGGATTCGAAAAATTTTAATACCATTTCCTCGATTTGAAATATTTTAAGGAGCCTTGTGAGAAAATTAAAGTGTGCGGAACTTTTGTTTTCTGTTTATATTGTTGTGGGAACAATTCATCGTTTCTATACGGCATACTGAAGAACTTACAGAAAATAATAAGAAAACTTATATAAGAATCCAATGTCTATAACAATGAAAATCCATGGTAGATTATTATCGGAATTAGTTTTAAAATCTCTGTAGATATCTATGAAAGTACCATATAATTTCAGGATTACGCGGGAAGAAAATCGAAATTGAAATTGAAAAGTCCGATACTATTTTTAGATAAAGGAAATGGCACTATAATGCGTAATAAAATCCGACTGCCCCCGTATAAAAGGTAAAGTAAAATTTTTAGGATACGTAAAACAGTGTTTTTACGACTGTGCACATATAAAAATCAAGATTTTCCTACGATTGAATTATTTTACGCCATCCAAGGTGGTTGTAAAATCTGCAAAACTAGCAAAAATATTAAGTCGAAACATTTTTCATTTACTTCATATTTTATGTACGCGGCGTGTATATCGATTTTATTCAGGTTCGGCCCAATAAAATTCACGACGGTACATTACGATGACCATAATTTCACCCGAAGAAAGATCGCAGTTAAGTTTATTTATAATGTATTGATCCTTTCCGAAATACCTTGTTATGGTTTAGCTATTAATCAATTAAAGTAATAGATTATTAGATTAAAATGACAGCAACGAAATATTTGCAAAAAATATCCTATAAGTAAAAGAATTGGAAAATAAAGAAGTGATTTAAATGAAATTTACTTATAAAAATAGAATAAGAGACAGTAAAATGTCAATATCAATAGATATACAAAGTATTCAAACTAAATAAATGAACAATTCAATTTATGATCGTTTATTTTCCAAGTTCTTTAATTGAGATGATTTTATTATACCTAAAGGTACCTATATGTAGAAACTTGTTTGATGCAACATTTTATCTATACACGAAGACTTTATAAATTTCCACGATTTTTCATATTTAGAATAGAAAGGCGTCAATCTTTTTTGATTCTTCCTCAATTCCCCTGACGACCCTTTTCATCTTCAAAATTGTAATGTAATGTTAATGTAACTTTGCTAATGTAAAATAATGTCTTTTAACTATCTTTAAAATTTATCAGTATTAAATAAATGTAATAATATTGAACGCAATTCAGTCTCTATAACATTGCTATAGTAACAAATATTTTACGTATAAAATTTTCGTTTATTTTTATTATCGATTGTTATGTCGAATTAAGTTTATTAATTTCAATTATGTCGATTCTATTAATTTTTTAAATATTCTTTTCTTCATTTTTGTTTTTATCAAATGTTAAGATCGTGCATCCAATAAATATTATAATACTATTTCATATCAGATGAAATACATTCAATCTAAGAGCTATTTAAATATTTTTACCTTTTACATGAGTTATTTAATTTTCGAATTGATACCTAAATGTTATAGATTTAAAATTCATATTATCCATCGCTTTCAATAAAACGATTTACCGTATGAAATTAAAAATTTAAACGTACATACATCTAACAATCAATTAAGAGTAAACGAAATAACCAATATTCAATAAAGCATGAACAATTATTCCAAGTAATTACAACAGCAGCTGTGTACAAGTGATAATTAACTTTGTGTTATTTCGCAATACGAGACATTTAATTAGTCAGCGCGTTGAGAAAATAATTGCTTACTTATCGATGCACATTATTGTAACAATAAATATATTCAAAATATTAAAATCAACTCTGATATCATTGTAAAATCATACATCCCCGGAAAAATTTGTTATCTTATAAATCAAATTGTGTACATTCCATTCCCGGCGTTACGCGGGCTCTCCCCTTACACAACACTTCGCGAGGCTTTCCAATAAGTACGAAAACGCGCGCATATCATATTTCAATCCAGCGCAGCTGAAAGGCGATACGGCTCCTGCTCTTTCTCCCTCGCGGTAACGGTATACACCCGACCCAATTTCCATGAATTACAATGCTAATTTTTCCTTCCAACCCTCCCCGCATGCCATTTTTCCCCCCTCGCGAAACTTTGCGCTGATGATCCATTTTTCACCATTCCAAAGTGACTCAATTTTAAAGCCTTTGTCGGCCCCCTCCCTCCGTCTCTCTTTCACTTTTTCTTTCTTTCCTCGGGCCCAGGACAGGAAGGTACAGGAGAAGGAAAGACGAGTAGCGTCTCTCGGAGCATCTGGTTAAAATTCAATTTTTCTTCGGCAATTAGTTCGAGGCAGTCGCGCGGAAACGACCTAGTCTCGTAAGACGAGAGCTCCCAAGGAGAAAGGCAAGTGAGAGAGGGAGAGACAGAGTGAGCGAGTGAGCAAGGAACGGAGAGGTTGAGAAGGAAAAGGGAAGAGCTGAAGTTTGCACGAGCGCACGAGAGCGCTATACTAGTAGTGGAAGTCAGGGTTCGCTCGGACACGGCTGCTCTCGCTCTCTCTCCTGCGACTTGTCGGTCGGAGGCTAACAGAGTAAGCGAGTACTAGACTAGAACTTCTGTACAAAATTAATACTCATCGTTTTTTTTTCTTTTTTCAAACAAGTGTGACGCTTTTGGTAATTCATTCATTCTTCGTCTAGATTAGGTTAATTAAATATTAATTAGAGATTTTGTATATTTAATAAAATTATACGCGTTTAATTAACAAAGATCCTTTTCTACAACAGTTATATCTTTAGAAAAAGTACCCTAGTCTACTTAAAAAAAAAGACTGCACGCGTCTAGTTTTGCGGCTCAACTTATTAAAGTGTTAATTAACGGCGACCTGCTTATATAAACGCGTCTCATCTGCACGGCGACTTTCTTTAATGCGTAACGATGTTTACGATTTTTTAAGCTTACACTGTCGCCCCTCGCTGCGAAAGAAGATAGCTGCTATTAGCGACGAAAATAATTAAGAGTATACTTATACGTACACAAAAGACCGTAAAATATATGTATATTATTATTTTAAATTATATACAAAGACTGTACTACTCGGGGTATCCCCTTCTACTCGTTTGCTAAATTAGCTTTTCTTGATATATACGCTGTATAATATCGCGAAGAGAGAACGAAAAGGCTTTCACAGAACCCCGCCCTCCAAGATTCTTCACAATTCAATGACACTGCGCGCAGACTGGATTAGAAAGCCTTTGCCGTGGCTTTACCCCTCCGCTATATAGCTAGCTCGCTTGTGCGCGTTGCTCGAGACTTTAAGAACTCGATGCTCGCTTGATTGACTAAAGCAGGCAGCTCTCGTTCTCTTCTCCCCCCTTATACGCGTTTCTCTGGCTTTTACCTTAGCGCTGCCTTTGTTCTCATTTGTCTCTTGTCTCGCCGCCGTCCCTTTGGCCGTTCGGTAATTTTCCGGGCTATTAATTAGTGGATTTAAAAAGGGTCGAATTCCAACGTATATACGGTAAGCTAAATAATTATCGTGTTGAATTAAAATTTCTGGTGGGGGGGATTGAACTTGCTTAAAAATTAAGCGAACGATATCTTGAATTAATATTTGATGCGCGCGGTAATATTCCTTTAGCTTTATAGTTCGATGAATAATGAAAATGAGGGGTAAGGAGATTAATAATGCAAAATGCGTCCGCAAATAAAAATGCTCGGTGTATATGATTGGACCCTGAATAATTTAAGCTATCAATATAACACTCCGCCAGTGGATTATAAAAATGTGCACTTGTGGAAGAGAGGGAACAGATCTCAAATTAGTTGAAGCGTCTTCTGCTATCTATGTAATGAGGATATAAAGCTTAATTAAGATGCTTACTTTTTTTTAATTGCTGATGCGCGTTGTTATTACAATTATTTAAATCTCACCGATTACAATAAAACAATCTACCTATAAATTAGTGGTTTTACACTTTTATTCTTTTTATAATCGAAACATATTTGTTCTTTTCACAGCAAGAGGTCTTTGTTAATTTTTTAGTACTTCCTTAATCACTTTTATCCTTTTGAAATTAAACTTACTTTTAACCGATTCCGCAACGTGGAATAAAGAAGAAAGAACCTATAAAATTGATGTGACATTAAGAATTAATAAAAATATAATTATTTAAACAAAACTTTACTGTATAAAGTAAATATTTACTAAACGTCCGATAAAATCGTGGTTATTCTACTTATTTTATGAAATTTCACTTTCAATTTTCCCAACTTATTAAATTAATTAATAATTAATCAATAATTAATTAATAATCAAATAATTTTTTGTCATACTCCAAACCCTACACGGAGAGAACTTTTCGGCAAAAATGACAGTGAAAGTCTGGTAGTAATTTTTACCAGAAAATCCTCTACGTGTACCAATATTTTATGCTCTTCTAAACACCATTCACCCCCTTCGATCGTCTCCCCCCACACTCATCTGAGTATCAGTGGAAGAACCTTTCCCACATCAAAAAGAAATCCAGTGCACTCAGCAATCCCAGGAAAAATTCAGCATCGCGCGCATCCATCCACCTAAACACCTCTGCGGCTGCGCTCGTTACACACCCGCTAGCTCTCCTACCTCGTTCGTCTTCCACTCTCCTCGTGCAGCCACCTCTTCGTCTATTCGTCTTCCTCCGCAGCCGTATGGGTGGGGGCTCATCCTTCTCTAGGGGTCCTTAAATTCTCGCGGATCGAAGGAGAGAGAGAGAGAGGTAGGCGGGAGCTTACGCGTCTTTGTTAGCGCTTAATTAAGAGGATTGATGAAAGATTAAATGATGAAGGAGCCGCGTGGGTGAGGGATGGCGCGCGTGCGGAGAGAAGCCCTTTCTTGCCTATATATACCTCCCACGGGGAGCCTGCCAGCATTGTGTTCTGCCGCGGATATCGGAAATTTCTCTCTGCGCTCGAGCGTTGTGTTGCTCTGCCGCCGTTCTCCGCGATCTCACTTCCATCCCATCGCCCGCGTCTATGTATATGTGTGCTTATATATTATATACGTGTATACGGCTGAGTTATGCAAGCACACACGCGCGTGGGCACACGTGTGGATGATGCTGCGAAGGGGTTGAGATCGGATTGCGAAATTAGTTTTTTAGAGAGCTTTTGATGAAATTTTCTTTTTTAAGAGGTAATTGTATTGTAAGATGAACTTTTGTTGTTGAATTTAATAAGGTTTTATGGGGATCAGGAAAGCTCTCAATAGGACGGGGTGGAGAAAACTTACTTGCCCGTGCGAGTGCTTGAGAGCTGTTGTTTCAATTACAAGGGATAATCCCCCGAGGCATGAATGTTTGATAAAGCTCTGAAAGGCGCTTTTACGAACACAAAAACTGCTGCAGCGCACAATATTAAACATGATCCTCTAAGACCCATAAGGAGATCATTATCCTAATCGCACTATAATTAGAGACAAACTTTATTAAACTTACAGCGTTTGGATAAATTGTTGAATTTTGGTCGTTTATTCAATATTGTGACTTTAATTTTCTGTCTATCATAATAATTGACAAACTAATAGTTATAGAAATATTTGTAAATTATCAGCTACGCAATCGCAAATGAATAAATAACATTGCTTGAAATGATTAAAAAATAGCACCCTATTGGAAATAAAATGAATTTCGTACCTTATTTTTGACAAATACATTTTTAATTTATCTATACTTTTAAATAAAAAAAATGTGGAATAAGTTAACTTGTACATAAAACGTGATATTTTTATCTTGAATTCCAAAGACCTTATAATCAGGTCATCGTGATAACGGTGATTGAAAGACAGAATCAGCTGACGAAATCATTGATTTTTATTTGCGTGTCTCCTAAAGGCTATACTTATTACAGCAACGAATTTCATATCATTATATTTTGTCTGAATCTTATTTAAATATTATCATAAATCATTTAGTTCAATCTTTCATAAAGTTTCTCCCTCGTTCTAATAAAGAAATTCCACTCAAATCTCATAATACATTTAATTAAGTTCTTTCAACCATAAAACTCGAATTCCTCGTACCCGAATCTTATTAAACCTATAACAACGGATTATCTTGCGTTACCATTCAATCCATCGACGTGTAAATAAAATTGCGGCATTACTTGTTATATAAATCCAAAAAGCAACAACGGGAATAACGCTATCGGGACAGGAACAGCCATTTCCGCGGTCGCTCCATAAAGTAAATTAACCTCCGCCCAACGTGATCGATACGAGCGCGCGTTGAGAATGTCCCCTTTTCTTGTCGTCCGCAGTCGCTCATCCAGCCAGCTTTTGACGTTGCGTCAGGCGTTCGATTATAAGAGCCGCTGGGACACCGAGTATTCAGAAAGAGAGCGATAGACCGGGAGAAAAAGTCGAGATTAGTTCCGACCTGCGCGGACTTTCCGCGCTAATTAATTACGAGGTCGGAGTGCCTCGCGAGGTGCCATTTATAGATCGTTAATAAGAATCGTGACGCGTGGGTATTGAGTTATAGGTGATAAAAATGTGCAGTGTAGACGATTCTTACTTTTTTATTTGCCTTCTTCTGTTTTTGTGTAGTTTTATTATGATATAGTTTTTTTAAATTATCTCTACTGGTACGTTTGAACGTGTCAATTATACAGAAAAATAAAACGAAGAGAAATGATTTTTTTTTTCAACTATTCGGTATTGTACGTGTTTTTCATATCAACGGTCATCGGAGACGGATCAAGGTATACAGTAGCGTGCTTGTCAACAAAGTACATGTAATTACAATTGAGCTTGCCTGATTGGCAGAGACAAGGATTTGGATGGGATTTGCCAGATCGACAATCCTTTGCTCCGCTTCTGTACACTGAGATCTTTGTTGAATATTTCCTTTGGTAATTTGCTACTACGACAAAGCATTATTTTGTAGTCAAGATAATAAAGGATGATATAAAAAATTAATAAATTTATAAAATAATATTCTCTCATGTATTATATTTAAATATACTATAAATATATTATAAATATTGATAAAGCAACAGCTTACTATACTTAACTTTGAAATATTATTGATTATTCAATATTTACAACAGATAAATAATTTTCTAAAGTACTTGAAAAACTCAAAAGTGGTATTCAATAAATGTCTAATATTATCTTTTAGTTGACAATTATATATTTATGTTCTATACAAAATTCACCTTTTATTTTGTTATTTCCATCTATATAATATTCTTAGAAAATTTTAAAAAACTTCTTAAAGTAAAGTAGAAAAAAATAATTTTCTAAAATTATAGGCACTTCGACATTAAATTTTGTATTTTCTAAAGTTTGACTCTAGAAAAAGGGTTTATAAAAAAAATTATATTTAAAAATGTTTTCCTATACCCAAAAAGTATACAGTAATAATTCAATTTTCTTAAAATACAAGCTCAACCAAAGGACTTACGGATCGCAGAAACGTCGAACTCGGACAATTAACACATTTATCCTGAGCCATTGCGCGCTTGAGCCCATCCGTAAGTCGAGCGATTAGCCTCGCTACCATCATCAATTCGCTTTCCTCAATAAACCATCAAAGGCAACACAATCCGCCGTAACATAATTCAACTGTTATTGCTCATTCGCGCGCTCGCACGCGGAGCCCATCGAGAAGTGCCGCATTACCCAGGGAATCACAATCCCTCTCACCCTCGTAGCCAAGTCCGGTCTGCGAATCCACGGGGTGAAAATTATCGAGAACCGCATACGCGCGCACGCGTAATATCGCAAGAAGGAGGAGTACCTCTATATATACATATAACCGGCTGCAATCGCCCGTAACCACCGTGCCGGGGCGACCGCGAGAATCGCTTATGTCGGCCTCTCCCCCTCCCCCGCAGAATGACTCGGGCGCCGCAGACTAACGAGATTGGCGGCGCCGTGGTCGCCTCTCGAATTAATTTGCCATCCAAGTAGCCCCAGACAGAGAGAGAGAGGGCCCCCCGCCATAACCGCCCGCCGCGTCGCTGGATTCCGCGTTGTCGAGCTCGCACACACGCCTTGCCGATGTGCTGCTGGTCGCTATAGCTTTTTCTTCGGGGTTGATTAAAAATCCAGAGGGACGGGGGTGGGCTTTTGGTCTCTCTGCGTAATGGCGGTTTAATAACGTTGGGTTACGATGTTGCTGCTAGGCGAGTAAGGTGCTTTTCGCGTCGCGTATATATTTTGGGTTTAATTTATGGCTTAGTTTAGCGAGAATATCATCGCCCCTTTGAATCGCCGTAATTTGAAAATGTAAATCCTAATTTACTCTACACGATTATGAATGTTTAGGTAAATATCATTTGATTCGCATGAATGAAGTTCTATTAATGTGAAACTAGAAAATCACTCAACTGTATAAATTTCTTGAATATGCTTACTTACCTAAAGCGTATTTAAATTAGATAACGTAAGACTTTTGAGTAAAATCTTATTAAAATATTATTAATGCATTTTGGTAGTAGGCTGAGTTTATAAAATAACAACAATTTTAAATCGAATAAAATAAAATTTTATGAAATCGTTACCATATGGTCATAATCTTTCTAATATGTATATTCCTTACGAAAATTCTACTTGCATTTAAAGAAAAAAAGACTGATATTATCTGACTCACTTCAAAACTTTGAACAACTGCATTACCTACCCAGAATCCCATAACGATTTCGTTTTCGGAGTAAGAGCATCGAACAATTAGTAAATATATAAATTTTTTAAATTCCTTTAAAAATCCATCGCCAAAAACAGTTCGCATGAAAGTAACGTCTATTAACACTCAAAATTAATACGTTGAATACAAGTGTAGAAATTGTTTGATTCATTATATATAATAATGTATACAATTTCGAATAATGTTCAATATTTTAAAATAGACAATTTTTCATTTAATTTTATCCGTGGCATATATTTTGTTAAATATATTTTTTCTACCCCGTTAAAGTGGTATTCAGAACAAAGTTTGAAAGTGATTTCAAAAATTTCCCTAGGTATACTTAAATTTCTGAGTCACGTCTTTTCCAACTTCAAATTCTTCCAAAATTTTCATTCTAAGCACAGCGAAAACTTATAATATAAAGTTCAAAAAGAATTGATCTGAAGAAAAGGGATTAAAGTTTTAAAAAGTCTGAAATTTATTATAAAATAAGTAGAAAAGTCAATATTTCGCTTACCATTCTGTAGTAAAAATAAGAAATAATCACTTTTTAATTATTTTAATCCAGTGCGTTTCATATTCCTCTTTATACTTCAATTTGTTGTCTTGAGTACTTTAAAATAAAATGTAGTTTTGTATTACCACATGCTCCTTTTGATAATTATATTTATATAATTTAAATTTCACATCAGAGTAATAAGAATTTCAAAGATTTGAATGCAAATACCTTCTATAATTTTACAAATACATAAGAAATAAAGTACATAAAATACGTCGCCACTATACTACATTTCGCAAATTGCTTTAAAAATTCGGCGACTCTTTACCCTCCTTTCCTCTTAAACATACAAAAAGCGTAATGACACTGCAGCCCCAAACTTTTTCTTTCCCCCAGCCGACAATTCTCGAATTTTTCCCTTGCGGCTCATGCCGCTGCAAAATTCAGCTCGCGGCGCAAATTGGAACGATCGCCGTGGCAATTTTTGGCCTTTCTGCCGGCCTGTCTAGCGCCGTGTGTGTATCGGCGCTTCGTCTCTCCCCAGGAGGCTTGAACATATTGTGGATTTAATGGGTCGCGTCCCCCGCGTGCTTCGCATCTGACCAAAGCCGGACCAGAACCGCCAGCACTAGCCTGTCTCTCGCTTTCTCTCTCTCTCGGTTTCCATGCAAATCCGCTCATAACTCAGGGGAACGCGCCGCCGTGCTCGCGTCGCTTCGAGCACGGGAGCGTAATACTTATTCTTTTCTTATCTGCTGGCCCCGCCACAGTTCTCCTCCCCGACTTCTCCTCCTCTCTTTCTCTTTCGATACTTCCATTTTTCCGCCTTAACGTAAAGTTTATGGCGAGGTGGCATTGTCGTAGTTCTACTTTGAGATACTTGAATGAAATTCACCTGTCTGATGCGTGATTAATACGGGTAATGATGTGTGATATGAGAATTCCTTACAAATATTGCTATTAGAAGCGAAATTCATAATGAATAATATAGTAAAGTATAGTAGAATAAAAATTAATATGAGTATTTGTGCATAAACATTTCAACAAATAAATTGTTGTTTTTTTGTGTCAACACATTTTTCATTAGATTAAAAATTCGTTCCTGCACTTGGAAATATTAATTAAAATATTCATAAAAGATTTTGTTTGCTTAATTAATTTCATTTCTCATCGCCAGAAAATTCCTTTTTTTTATACAACACAATTCCCAATTGATTAAAATTTCAATAAAAATGTCATGAATTATTTTAATAAACGAAAACATTTTTCAAGGTATTCATTCATATTATATTTACACAGTATTTATGGATTATATTATACTTTTAAAAACAAATTCAACTTGTTAATCTCACTTTTTATTAATATATATAATGTAAAAATACTATACATGCATGTACCATACGACTACCGAGATCTCACTGAAGTTGAATCTTGCTTCTATATACTCAACCAAAATTACTCTCAACATTTTGTCTCTACACTTCCCTCCCTATAAAAACTTTACTCTCACCTGTTTACCATACTCCGTCTGCTCCTGATACCTTTATCCCTCTCCATATATATCTCCGGCGCGTCATTTTTATTTCTCCACCTTTCTAATATGTTTCTCTTCCCTTCGCCATGCGCCGACTTACTTCTTTCCGCCTCTGCGACGCGCCAAATGGAAATCGAAGAAAAGTCGCGCGCGCGCACCGCAGGACTTCGGAAAACCCACTAAAATCCCAAGCTCGCATGGCGGTAGCTTTCGACGCTGCCAAGACGTTGACTTACGATCCTGTTATTTTCAAAATACGATTTATCACTCTTATTTCGTCGCTGCGCGGACGTGCGGTTCTCGAATTTTGTCATCTCGCAGGGCTTCCGCCCCCGTTTGAGATGACTTCTGACGCGCTAAATAGAAAAACGGTTCATCTTACCTGCATTAAGAGGAGCTTTGAGAGAATAGGTATCAACGGAAATTCTTTTTTATCTTTTTAATATTCATATGTTTTTTAGTGAACGTCATATAATAATGTAATATTTATAAGCTGGAATACTATGAATATTTATAAGCTGGAATACTATGAAGCATATGCTGCATATGAAACGTGAGAAAATATTTTGAACAACATGAATAAAGTTGAAAAAAACGTGTAAATTTATTGAAATAATAAACAAGATTTACGAAAATTTGGGTACCATAACGTTTTAAAGTAAAAACAGAAAGGTGGTCAAAATATAGAGGCTCAAAAATTAATTTCAAATCAATAAAGATATTAAACACGACCATTGAACACAAATAACTGAATTCATTTACAAATGGCTTTCTCAATGTTTATTGTTGCTTTAATTATTAATGTAAAACAGTATCGATTGGGCGAAATTTAAAATTTGGGAGACAGTAATATTAAAAATAAGTATAATATTCCTCTCCTTTGAGAAAAATAAAAAATGAAATAGAACAAGCTCTTACAATTTCAAAAGCTTTGCAATTTCAATAAAATAATAATGGAAAATATCAGTATGATTCTATTTATTCAGACGGTTTATAATAACAACCGATCACCCCCAACACGTATACTGAAACACATTTTCCTCGATTCAAAGCCACTTCCTCTTTACTGAAGCAAATATAATTATTCGCAAACTTGACACATCATCGACCGACTCTAGGTAGAAACCATCGAGAATCAAAAAATAAAAGCATCGCCTGACCCAGCCAATATCAAGTAAACCGATCCGCCCGCATATAACAGCGACTATAACCCCTATCGTCAGCGGTGCGTCGGGCACAAAAAAGCCATTCGGTACCCGCGCTCACAAAGCGCCCGCGCTCGTAACGCGATTATACCTCCACGCGATACGTAATCGACGTTTTTTCGCGATCTCCCCGCACTATATACCTTTCGGAATCCGCGCGAGCATCATCCAGACACGCAGCGCGCGCTATATAACGCAACAGCTTGCCGGCGTCGCTCGTCCGCACTTCCGGCGCTGAATTAATATTTCACCGAGCCCGCGCCATTCTTCTTCATTTCCGGCCTTGGCTTTTTCATTTCGCGCGTCGTCCGTTCGATGCTTTTTCATTTTGCGAGAGCGCGTATATACATATATGGGGGTGTGTGCGCTGCCCGTTAATGATGCTTTTCGCGCGCAGGAGCCCAGGTCGGGATGATTTATTTTCTGCTACGCGCCGGAAGTGCGCGAGGAGGCGCCAATGAAAATCGTCATTCTAGGTACGGTCCGGTAATAACGAATGTTTGATCGAATATTGGTGGATCGGAGAGTGCAGTTTATGATGTTACTGCGATGTGCTCTGGAAAACGTGACGCGTAGAAACGGATAAATCGTTTTTTTTTTTTTGCACACTGTTTATCATGTTAATAATACTTTTCGTCCCGGCACTTAACAGTATTAATTAAATTAAATAATGATAAAGGATTTTATTTAGTTGATTAATTTCATATTTCGTTACGAAATAATCTCTCTTCATGTGCAGCTCAATTAATTGATATAATTAAAGTAAATATGGTCTTAATTATTTCAATCAAATTAAAATATTTTGTCAAATAATTTCTCTTCATGCGCAGCCCAATTGAAATACTTTAAGTTAATATGCTCTTAATTACTTCAACCAAATTAAAATATTTTTCAATTCCACGTAATAAGCAATTCAGAAAAATGGTTCAACCTTTATATACATATAAAAATATATTTGTTTGCCGAAACCCAGAAAATAACGACTATTTTCGTACCGTTATCATATGTTACAAATGAAATCTCCAAACCTATTCCCGAATCCAATAGCCGAAAGCTGTCGATTCTCATCTGAAACATCTCAAAGCTATTCCGCTCTCTCACTTTTATACCATCCGCACAGACTGCGGCGGAAAAAGGGGTATATCTCGAAAAAGCGACTTCCGCAATCAGCAGTGTCCTTCGGCGCCATTGTGCTCGGTGTAAATTGTCAACGACGAGGGGTCGACAGCAGTAGTAGCAGTCGCTGTCTTGTACACATATCTATATGCCGCGCGAAATGCGCGCGGACGCCTTGGCAACGATCGCACGGCCCTTACGCGGCGCTTGAAATACGCGGTGACGGCATTGCATTTTCGCGAAAGGATGAAAGTTGCATGGCCGCGTTTGTGCGAGCGGCTACATTTCCGTTGCCGCCTTTCTGCGGAAAACTGTGTGTGTATATCGATACGGCATAGGTCGGGAGGACGGCCACTTGAATTCAATCGCGGGTGTATCTCGTCATTATTGGGTGAGAACTGGAGGATGTTTTAGTGTGATTTTTGTAGTTTAACGCTTGAAAAAATAAGAGAGGATGCGGATGGCGACTGTGGGAATTTTCTTTTTCGTATATGCGTATTGGTTTAGACAAATTGATTTTTATATACATAATTATCATTTCAATGCGCTGCAGGTATTGTATAAATATAAAATTGAAGAAATAAATTTGAATTAGTTTTTCAAGACGTTCTTTAAAAAGTAAATGATAAACATAATTTCGAAGCACGATAATCTTTTACATTGTCCTGTAATAACAATAATACGTCAATACCGAGGTCAATACGATTCTCGCGGAACAATAAATCGGCTTTATAGCGTCTTTTTAAACAGGCTTGACATGGTTAAGCCGATTAAAAGTTGGTCTCTTTTCTCCGACAAGTTTTAAATCACTTGCCAGCAGAGTAAGTTACCGAAACTTCACGCTGTTACTTATACACGTGCGGCTTTGTTTACACGCGAAGTACCTTGATCCGTCAAATTCCAAAAGGAACGAAATCTTCTATATATACATAATGTAAACTTCTGATTCGAGTGCAGCCCATTGCGAGAGAAACTTTCCGACAATGTAAAATTATTTAAATACCCTGTGTGTGTCTGTATACTCCCTGTTTTGTTCTCTCTCCCGGCGGCTTCGAGCAACAATGGTTTATTGTCTTCCAAGTATAAATTGCATATAAGTACAAAGAGGACCAAGTTCGCGAGGCGACAGCGTTAGAGAGAGAGGGGAAGTTACTTATAAGAACGAAAACTCCTCTCCTGCAACATCATATTCCACCAATATTTCAAATACTATCCGCAAGCTTCGACCACTGCCCCATCCACAATCGAGTTCGTTCCCCCGTTAAAGCTTCTCTCTCCACGCATCCTCAACGGCGCTCATATAACCACGTCAATCTCTCTATAATCGATACCCTCTGCAGAACGGCGTAAAAGCAAAGAGCCGCGGCGATAATTGAAGTGTCAATTATGGCGCCGCTCTCTCGCGTCGTAATATATATAAAGCCCTATTACCACGCCTCGTTCTCACACACAGTGTTGTCTTTTCTGTTCACAGAATGAGAACCGCGCACTGAGGTTAAAGGATCCGGCAGCACTAGGCCTGGCGACAGCCGCGGCCAGCTACGAGCCTGAAGGCACGGCTCTTATCATGTCCTCCGAACTGATGCCCGTGCCCACGGCCGATCCTCGCGTCACCTGGAACTACTTCGATGAGCAAGGGTAAGTCCTCTCTGTCTGTTTTATTTTTGCTGGGCTTAAGCCGGCCCCGCCGATCCAATTAAAAGTTCGGTCTGGTAGAAGTAGTAGTTGAGCGGCAGCTTTGACGGTCGTAGTCTGCGCGTTTAGCATGCATATACACAGGTTTGACGTGACTTCTCGAAATAGTTTTTAATTAGGGATGAGCGCATAAACTTCCTTGATGTTTCGCTCATTTAAGTTTGTTACTATTAACGTCGCGATGTTTATTGTATTGAAAATTACGGTTCTGTGTTTTCGTATAGTTATGATTTAGAAAATATGATAATGTTGGAAGGTAGACAGAATTGTTCAATGAAATTTTAGTTTGTTTTAACGAAATAACTTTACGTGCCTACTTATCAGTTCTAAGAGTTCTATATATTGTTTCACATAATTTCGAGGATGGGCTGTAATTACGTTCAAAATCTCTCAGCGGAGATCGGGCAAGCATAATTAATTGTGCTACAAATGGGAGTTCCTATCAAATTCCACGTAGATTCTCTGTTACCATCAGTTTCATAACTATAGCATACCGTACTTATATAAATAACACGGCGAGGGGGAGAAACTACTCTCCTGCGCTTATTACTAGTTTCCATTAAGCCGCGCGCGCGACTGACGCCGGCGCCAAGCAATGAAAATACAAAAATTATCATAACGACAGATACATCTCGAGGGGCGGACTGCGAGCTGGCGAGGATCCATACGCAAGGAACAAGTTTAATCAAGAGGCCTCAGATAGCCTGCCGAGCAATCGCGATATTCCTGATACGCGCAGCGCAATGTAAGTACCAAAGCAATCTTCCTATTTCATATAAGGACGCGCACGCGAATGCGAAATATGCCCTGCGTTATGTTGAAATTTGCATTGAGAATAATTTCGCAGTCTTATTCGTTGAAAGTATATACGTGTGACTCCCTTACATGTACTTTCATACGTAGCTCGTCAATTTGTAAAAGAAGATGATTTTGAAATACGTTCGCATCGAACTTATTCGAATGATGAAGAAATATTAGATTGGTTATAACGTTCTCCTAACTCTGAAATACGTAGAAATTATTTTACACACGGAAAAAAAAATAAATCTTGCTGTTTTGCACTAGTTAAATCAACTGGATAAAGAAAAAGTAGAAACTGCTTAAAGTAGAATTCACTTTTTTTAAGTTTTAATTTAAAAATGTTATTTGATATGCATATCAAAGCACATAATGCCAATCTTACTTTACTAAAAAGTGAATTTTACTTTTTTTTAAAGCAGTTTCTAATGATTTTTATGAAAGTAAAATAAACTTGATTTTATACAGTTAAATCAACTGTGTAAAATGAGAATTTACTTTTTTTCTCGTGCGGTAGTATGCAAATATTTTACTTGATTCGTTTTTGTAAGTTTAATGCAACTACCAAAAATATGTAGGTTATCAATCGGAACCTAATAACGTTCAATTAAAAGTATGTATTTAACTTATGTTGCGTAATTTAAACATGCGCATAATACAAGCAAGTATAATTGTTATAATTGATATTCAATTTGCTCCCTTTCAACTTAAAATCCCTTTGTTCGCTGGCAACAATTAACAGAGCCGTACACGCGTGGTTATGAGAATTTAAAGCAATAAATGTGGGAGGTACAAAAGCCGCTTTGAAACGGATGGACTCTATTGGTCGATATACTATCTACTATGATGATACAGTGCGTCGATAACGGTGCAAATGGAACAAAAACGAAGAGAGATTATATGGTACACGCTGTGCTCGCTAATTTACACAATATTTGTGCTTAAAAGGACATGAATGAATCGTTTCCGTAAAATGGATTTTCGACTATTTTAGTGATTTTTTGTTTATTTTTCACGTGAATATCATTTTGTTTACGATGAATCGATTTTAAAGGAATATATTTTGAGAGAATACACCGAGAGAAAAGATTACTTGTAGCAAAGATTTGATGACTTAACTATTAAAACACAATATTAAAAATATAGTGATATTATTCATAAATAAATAAGGATTGATGTTGGATTTGAAGTTTAAGTGTCTCGTAAATATCATACTGTTTTTAGTACTTTTTATATGTATTAAATTGATTAATACCACATAATAAGTTTAGGTTAGGTATGCACATTATATGTTGAATTTAGGGTTAATTAGCTATTAAGAAAATCCGTAAAAAGTAGCGCAGATATTTCAATTTTCAATAATTGATTGAATTTTATGTATTTATTAATAATACTTATTATATTTTTAATAATTTTCATTTCGTCCATTAATTATTAAGTCAGGATTCTTATCTATAAGTAATCTGTTCTCTCTGTGATAATATATTTTATTGATAGTATATTTTTCGAGATGAAAATGAATATTTTCTTAGAACTTCGTATTCTTACGTAGCAATAAAAATTATTTAAAATATGATCCGCTCTCATCATCAAATCATCTATTCTCCATATCCATGCATCTTAATATTTTTATGAAGTAAATACGTTATAATGGAAGGAGATTTATAATTATATCAAGTATAAAAGTTTAGAAATTCCATTCATTAAATAATGGAACATCGTTAATTCTATATGTTCCTCGTACCGAATAAACGAGACGCTATAAGAGTACGCACGAAACAATATATATATATATATATATATATATA
>UXGD01001841.1:0-30726 GCA_900474315.1 Torymus auratus
TGTCTCACGGTTACTATAAATATAGTAATTTTTCTTACATTTATAGTAAATTTTCCTAGAACATTTCTCTCAGTGTGTTAGAATGTTCGTGAGTTCTTTCGTATATTTTATGTTTATATTTGTATATTTTATTTTTATAGTCTTATATTTTTTATTATATTTATCTATACTCTGAACTGTATTTCGGATTAACTTACTTTCAATTTATAAATTTTTTTAAAACTAAAATGTAAGTTAACCATTCATATGGACGAAATAGTCCTTGCGTATTCTATTTTTCTTTTTAACTCCACGTGGAAAATTAAATTCTCGATGTCTGCTCTTTGTGTAGTAAATTTTCCATACGTAGTTCATCAATATTCATTTTACATATCCCTATAATCTATTAATATGAAAACCTTTATTTAAACTTTTGGGCACAACACAATCATTATTCAAATATTCGCGGGCACCGAAGTATTTTAAAACTCGGGGAACGACTGAACGAACCGTCTCTAGACACCGAAACGACGTCAATAAATACGGGAGAGCGGAACTGGCGAAGAAACAGCGAACTCTCGCTTGTGCTCGTACCAGCATGAGAGAGAGCGTGCACAAGCGCAGCAGCCCCCATACTCGGTGTACACGCCAGAACGAGACAGCTGATCGCCCACGAAAACAAGTGTGACGGAGACAGTGCTACACGCTTCACAGAAGAGGAACGAAGCAGGCGTGCGCGTGTGTGAAGGTATACATACATATTATACGTATACCCTATACACACAGTGCTGTACGAGTGTGTTGTACGAGTGTGCGCGCGCGCCTCTGTAGCTGTACAGAAAGAGAGAGAGAGAGACATTGACGACGACGTACAGAGAAATCTCTGTGCCGTGTGTGTTGGTGAGGGCGAGAGAACATCGACGACGACGGGCACGACGGCGACGCTGCGACGACAACAACAACTGTCCTGACGCTGCACGCCGCTGCTGCTGCTGTTCACCGACTGCTGGCCGAGCGCGCCGCGTGTGATCGTCACATCAGGTAAGTACATCTAGGCGCTCCTATTTTCACTCGTACTTCGTAATCGTTAACGTTTTCTCGAGCTACACCCGGCTGTGCGTACCCAACATACATACAATCATACGCCTACCCACATTTTATCTCCTTCTCTCTCCCTCTCTCGGCCGATCGTTAATTAACCTTCCACACACATCTATAATACTCGCGCTCATAGCGCGCCTCGTCGAAAAGAAACATCGAAGGCATCGCGCGCACGCACACATTTCGCACGATATCCAGTCACCTCTCCGCGTGTGTATATACCTAATATATATAATATACGTGCGTCGCGTACAGAGTAGTGTGAGAGCTGCGCGGAGCGGGGGAGAGAGAGAGAGAGAGGGAGAGAGGGAGCGTTGTGTACGTGTGCTCACTGCTCAGCACTATACTGCTATACCTACTGCTGTTGGCTGCTTGCTCCGACTGGCATCAGGCAGTCCTGCTGCTGCTGCTGTGCCGAGAGATCGTGTCTCGCTCGCCGTAGTGTCCGTCGGGTGTGTGAGCGCGCGCGTGTGAGTGTATGTGAGATAGAGAGAGAAAGAGAGGAGCGGAGCATCGACGAGGGAGAGAGGATCATCCGTCCGGCAGTGGTGCGTTTATCTCTTTGGGCGCGCTCCGTGCGTCGTCGTCGTCGCGAGTGTCAAGTAGTTACTCCCCCCCCGTTGTTGTAGTGCTGCGTCGTCCTATAGTGCGGTGTGAGACATCCATCGCCGCCACCGCCGCTGCGACGTAGGAGAGAGAAAGAGAGATATAGAAGAGGATTGTCCGAGAGTAGTACGTATATACGCCACTGCTGCTGCTGCTGCTGTTGCCTGAAAAGTGTGTGATGTGTGTGTGCTAGAGAACGGAGTGTAGAAGGAAGAGGAAGAGTGTGCTCCTCGTCGTCCTGGTCGAAGGGTAGATCGTCATCAACATCATCGTCGTCATCGAGGAAAACACAAAGCGAGAGTGTGAGTGAATGAGCGAGCGAGTGAGGCACGAAACACTCGCCCTCTCTCTCTCTCACTCGCGCACAGCTCGCCTCCATTCTGTGCCTGTGTGTCTGTTTCCTTCTTCTATACGCCTCTGTATAGCCGTCTCGCTCGCTCGCCCGTACATATATGTATATATACCAATACCTATATATACGTACGATACGTCTCCGAGAGTCGGCCAGAGCGCTCCGCTCGCAGTCCCGCGCATGCTTGCTCCACTACGTATGTATACTCGTGCACACATACTTGTGTGCTCGTGCGGCGGCGGCGCCCATATAGTGCCAACATTTTTCCTCGCCACTATCTATACGCGTGGCTCATTTACTCGTCTTTTTTTTTTTTTTTTTTTTTAATCGTCGACTGTGTGCACACTCGTGGCAATATATAATCTTACGGGTGTAATGTGTGTACTTAATACGCATGCATATCGGAGCAGCACCTACTTTGTGTATCGCGAGAAAGTGGCGCAGCAGAGCAGCGCCGGGATTATCTGCGCTGCTGCTGCTGCGTGACTTCCGTCTCTGTCGCTCGCTCGCACGCACACTTACACGTACACACGCCCGCTCTTGCTGTGTATTATAGACTTATAGTGTACCCGTTCGTATATATATACAAGAGCTGGTATACGTATGAATTTTTTTTTTTTTTTTTCGTGCTATATGTCGATGTGTGCGGGCGAAGAAGCGTTCGAGCCTACGTACACAGTGTACAGTTGATGTACGTTTAATACGAAGAGGTGTCAAAACCGTCGCGGTCGTTAATAGGCCCTCAGGCTTTTAGGTTAGGCCCGTTTCGTACAGTGTATACACCTGCAGCAGGCACCCTGTGCATGTATATTCGCGCGATCTATATGTGTGTATACTTATACATGTGTAAAGAGAAAGAGAGAGAGAGAGAGAGAGAGAGAGAGAGAGAGAGAGAGAGAGAGAGAGAGAGAGCAGAGAGTAGCTTTCACGCGCTATATGTGCAGCGCTCTGCCTTTTGCAAGTCACCTGTTTCCAGCGCTCCAGCACACTCTCGCGCCTGCGTATACGTATACACACATACACACCGAAAAATATATACGTACCTATACGCCCGTACGTACTTGTCATGAAGCTTTTCGTTCGTCCGCTAGCGAATTGGCCTTTGGAAATCATCGTCGTCGAGAGATGATATCAATTTCTCGCTTTGTGTGTGTGTGTGTGTGCGCACACGCGCACACGCAAGGTGAAGACAGAGACACAACTATATACCACGGCGATTCGTCTTTGTCTCTTTTGCGTTGCGTCGACGACGTATCTTTATCTCTATCTGTCACTCGGTGCAATGCGATTTTTCTGTTTCCTCATAGTCGTCGTAGGTACTCTGTGTGTGTGTTTTTATTTTGGAGCGCCGGGGCCGTAGTCGCAGAGACAATGGGCGCGAGAGAAAGAAAGCTTTGCTCAGCATTGAACTCAACGCGCCGCTTTGTGGCAAAGTACTTATACAGCGGTTTTCCCTCCCGATTCCGGATTGCGTTTTCGCTCTGATATGTTTTCTTTATCAACGACGAGGTACGCGTGCGAGGAGATGCGATGGGATGGCTCGTGTTACATACGGGATTCTCGCGACGTTTTCCTCGTGTTCGTCATGTGGAATTACACTCGTTTACTTATAGTTTATTGAATCGACGTGTGAGGAGCTTCTTCTCAGCATTGCGCTGATGACACTGTTCCGGAATTCCCAGTGCTCCGAACTGTTGTTTACCTTCGGATCTCTCTCTTTCTCCCTCAGCTGAAACAATGCTGCAGTAAGTTGACGCTCATTGGGGCGCAAGCGATAAACACTTAAGTTTATACATACTTATTACTCGGGAGCGCGGCGTGATAAAAACGACGATGGTACGGGCTGACGGGCGCGCGCTCGGATACGAAAATCATTGAGGTGAGATCGGAGTAAGTATGTCCCTCTCTGGCGAAACGATCGCGTTTCCACGTAAAAACGTCTGACTCAATCGCGCACCGACAGTTAAAAAAAAAAAGCCAGCACTTTGTGTTGAATAAAAAAATGCCAAGGCCATCGCAGATTAGACGAACGCAACGTCGCTCGCTATATACTATTTATATGTATATATCTCGAATTCAAAATTGGGCGGATTTCGAGCGATAGGAGGGCTAATTCATATTTGATGGACAGTTGTTAAATCGTGTGTCGCGTGTATAATATAACGTATATGTATATATATCCTCGTTATTGTGACTCAGGAATGCTGCTCCGAAATAATTGCCAGTTAATTACGGCGCTTACGTAATTTGTGTATCCAAATCTGTATATATTATCAGCAAGTTCCAGGCGCTCTCGCATATATGCGGTGCGCTCGCTCGTTCGCTGCGATGGCGAACAATTATCAATAATTTGTACACGGACAGTTATAACTTCGTTATATTCGCACGTTAGATTGCGAATTTCGTTATAGAAACTATTCAATCGCCGGCGCCAATCGAAATCTACTTTATATACATCACGTAAACTCATTTAAAAGCCGAGTTTGGAACTTTTTGGAAAATTCTATATGGGAAGCTCGTGCGCTCACTAAGTATTATACACACACACGCGCGCGCGCAAATAACTCGCACTGCACGTACACATATACAGTCCCATAAGACACGTAGATTTCGAATTATGCGCAAAACCATTGAACCTTCGACTAATCGCTTTCCCTCGCACACACGCCTCTCCTATGTGATTATATAGCTTTTCGAAACGCTTTCATCGTGCGGAATTTCAGTAATGCAGCGCCTGTTTATACCTCGTGCAAAAACTATTATAAACTCACGCGAGTTCCGATTGGAACGGACATTTTCACAATGTTGTCGATGACAATGGCGACGATGATGATGATGATGATTCTTCTCGTGATTGATTACCCCCGGGATATACACACATGCGTGCAGGCGGGCGTTTCAAGTGGATCGAGCGAATCTGCGCGACGTACATTACCCACGGCTCGCGATGAATGAGATACGTATATAGTATAGAGCGAGACAGAGAGAGAGAAAGAAAGGAGGGAGCTATGCTCGGCACTTTAAGTGAGCCTCTCGTTTTAGCCTTTATGATCCCGACATCGCTAATTTCGCTCGTGTAAACAAACTATTTGGAGCGTAATGATCGCACGAGGGGGACGTTTGTCGGTTCTTTTTTTTTTTCTTAATTGTCGGGTTTTTTTTTGCGCTTAATATACGTGGAATGTTGCGGGTATATTAATAGGAAAAAGAAGAAAAAAAATCTGGCGGTATAGCAAATTAATAGAATTCATTTAAATATGACAAAGGAATAGGTATATAAAAGAAGCCGGAAAAGAAATACAATCAATTCGAACAGATAACTGGAAACTGTAAAAAGATGTTTAGTCGGGTATAAATCAGCGATTGCGCAGTCTCGGGCGCGTCTCGGCACATGATCGCGGAGATGGAAAATTTTAAGAGGGACTTTGAATTTGCATAAACGAGCGGCATCATCGCGAAAAAAAAAGAAGAAGAAGAAAACATATATGCGAATACATTGCAGAGCACGAATAGAGCACACGACTTGGGAACAAAGTAAAAACGCAGCAACAAAATATATATAACAACGCGAAATTATTGATTTCGGAGCACAGCAGTCGGCGCACTTGGCAAAGAACAAAATCGTGCTTCAACCAAGCTCTTTATCAGCCGCGACGAACGATATATAAACATTTTTACACTGCGCCGTTAAACATCGCATTTCACGCCTCGCGCTCCTCCATATTTTTTCTCTCACTCTCTTTTTTTCATCGTTTAGCCGGCCCCTTAACCGCGCGTTGTTTACGTAAACAATCTCTCTCTTTCTCCTCGAAAGCGATCGTAAAAAGTCGAAAACCGTGCGCTGCGGTGCGGTGGCGCAAAGGTAAGCGCGCGCGCGCGGCACAGTGAGAATCACCGAGACGGAAACACAAACGCTCGCAGCCGCGAGAAAAACAGTTATAGACCTCCTGCTCACAGGGCACAGAGTAAAGGGGACACAGTACAGGCTACCGCCGCGCAAGATCAGTTCCTGAGAAACCGCAAAAACCTTTTCTCTCCGACGCTATATAGGAGAGAGTATACGCGTGCTCCTCCGGACTTTCCTCGAGGCCCGCAAAAGGGGGCGGCGCTCCGCACCTGTCACGCGCGCGCTCCTCTTCATCGTCAACGTTCTCGTGCCTCCCTTTTTTTCCTCGTCACACGCGCGCGAACTATAAGCGATAATATTTGCACGCTTGCATGTGTGTATCGCAGTAAGTGTATGTATGTATGTATATAGGAGACAAAGACGCGGAATTTCCGCGACGCGCGACGGTCAGGACGATAACAATGCTGCGTGGGTGGTGGGAGAGTGGTATATAGACCTATGTGTAGCATCAGCGTGTGCGCGCGCCTGCGGAAAAGTCCCCTCGATTTTTCGGTGTCGGGTCGGAGAGGTGGCGGAGGTGGAGGACACGATCGCGAAAACGCTGTAATAGAGCAACACACACATACACGCATATAGAGCGTTTGAGTGACGTCGATCGCGCGGGGGCGGTGACAAGTTCAGGGCTTTCTGTCTCTCTTGCGTGCGTGGTGCGCGCTGCTGCTGCTGCTGCTGAGCGAGAGAGCGCGAGAGTCGCCCGTAAGTAATGCTCCGAAAGAGTATAACCGTGGCACGTTGAATTCTCGTCGTCGTTGTCGTCCTGCTGCTCGACATCTCGCGTTTATACGTGTGTGGGTCTGCTGTGTGTGCATCATCTTCGCGCCAGTGTGTGCCCAACGGCGACGCCGATTTCGCTTACGTAAACAAAGTCTCGGGCCTCCCTCCCCACCCTTCTCCTCCCGCCCCATCGCTGGTACGTAACAATAAAGATTCGCCGATGAGTAATAAGTGCGCGGAGCGAGCAAGCAGACTTTCTAACCTCTGCGCTCCGTCTGTCCGCCTACTTCTGTAGTCGGTGTGCATCGGGTTGTGTATACGTTTGTGTGTGTGTGTGTTAACCTGAACGAGTAAAAGTGTCTTGTCAAGCGGAGGAGGATATTATCGCCTAAGCCTCGCGTAAGTGACGTGTTTTTAGGTTCGGGGCTGCTGCTAATGTATACGCGGCTATGTAGGTAGCTACATATAGCAGGCACGCTCTCCCCTCTGCGTTGGTCTAGTCGGCGCCTATCTACCTACTTTACCTATCCTACCCAATACTCCTACTATCTCCTCGTCGACGTCTCCTCTGCAGCGGAGCAATAAAGAGGGAGAGAGAGAGAGAGGTAGAGAAAGGAAGATTGCTGGCACGAGCGTCCCCGTGGTGTGCATAGTGTGTCGCTTGCGGTCGATCGGATTTTTCCTCCTGCTGTTGCACAGTGTGACGTTACGATTTGCGCAGGAGAGCGAGTGAGATAGTGAGTGAGTGAGTGAGATATGTGTATTATGTTATAGGTAAGAGCTGTCGAGTGCGCGTGATTCCGCCTCTCGGGAAGGATTCGCGAACGCGCGGTGTGTTTTGTAAATACACGCGAGGGCGCGGGTACGCAAGCTAGAGCTCTGCTAATGTAATTACGGGGATTAGCGGCCCGCGCACGTTTGTCTCTACTTTGTCACATTAGCGACGTCGTCGTCGTCATTTTCATTTTCCTTGGTGCGTAATAGTTTTACCGGGACAGGAGCGAGGTGTTTAGGGGTGTGTGTTCTGTCATTCTCTCCCTTTCTTTCTATCGGCCACCATAGCCTGTTGTATGTCTGATGTCGACGCCAGTGACAGTGCAGGCTTTTCCGCCGAGTGCGACTCGAGGATTTGCTTTATCTCGGCTGAGTGAGCGAGCGAGCGAATGAATTTTTATGAAAACAGCCTTTCTTTTTCTGCACAAATAAGTCGTCTTATCTGAGGCACCGTTTCAGCATAAATAGACTGTTATCTTGTCGAATGGACTTTTGGTTAGATCTGCTGCAGAAGCGAGTGATACACACTCATGATGATGTTTTTATCATATCGAATTGCCCAGAAGAGAGAGAGGGAGAGAAGGGGGCAGAGAAAAAGAGGAGAAAATTTTGATTAATGTGAATGCTTGAGTGAATGAGTTCTGTAATTTTGGATGGGTTTTTAATATGACAATGTGGCTTTTCATTTCAGGTCACCATGGCTAACCGGGGTACGGCGCAAAGGCCAAATGGCACGCAGGGCAAAATATGTCAGTTCAAACTGGTGTTACTGGGTGAATCCGCTGTTGGAAAGTCCAGTCTTGTGCTGAGGTTTGTGAAAGGCCAATTCCATGAGTACCAGGAAAGTACAATTGGAGGTGAGTTGCTATTTTGAATGTAACAACTAAGTACACGCAAACATCTGAAAGTCTGAAAATAAATCTTTTATTCAATTTCAATTTTAAATACAAATTTAATTAAAAAAATAATAATAAAAAAGTAATATTTCAGTATATTATTAAATATTATATAATAGAAACTAAAATTATTTCTTTGTTTAGCTGCATTTTTGACACAAACTGTATGTTTGGATGAAACGACTGTGAAGTTTGAGATTTGGGATACTGCAGGACAGGAACGTTACCACAGTCTTGCACCCATGTACTATCGTGGTGCACAGGCAGCTATTGTTGTATACGACATAACAAATCAGGTCAGTTTTATGTACCTACCTTCAATATAGTCATAATGTTTACAATCATGTAAAACCAAAATGTAGAATCACAATTTTTTTTTTCGTAAAGATAGCCTTCATAGGCTGGTACATTTTTAACTAGCCTTTAATATGATAGTAGTAAATGAAAAAATAAAAGCTGATTTAAAAGCTTTTAATAAGTTGAAAATTTAAGCCTTATAAATAATTACATAATAATACAATTAACTTAATAAATAATCAGATCATCCTACTTTCAAAATATTTATATATTTTAAAATACTTAATATGATTTTACACCATACCCTGGCCGAAAGTGACACTTCGCTCCCGGATCAAAAACACGAATGTGGTATTTTCGGCCCGGGTATCGTGAAAAATAGTATACGCTCCACGGGAGTAAAATTGGGCAACTCACTAGGTGCGAAATATACTATTACATTGGTTTTAAACATATGTTTCCTAATTATTTAATTTTCATATTTGGTACTGTTAACATTGAAAAATATAATACTAGAAAATGTTGATAAGCTTTCATTGCTCTGTACTACTGATTTATTTACCAATATTACTTGATAACACATTTTTATGAAATTTATTTTAAATACTCTATTTGAATCTATTTTGTTTTTCAATTTATTTATTCAAGACATACTTAAAATGTCTGAAGTAACAAACATCCAATAGTGATAGTCATAGCTATCTGTACATAGATTTGCCATTTGTTTTTTATTATTTATTTATTAATTGATTATATAGTAAATTTTGTTTTAACAAGAACATTTTTTGTTTGAAAAATAAATTGTTTGTTTACAAACCTTAAAACATTGAATATACGTTACTTTTTTAATTCAAACGGACATTTTTATTAACGTTTTATCAAACGTGAATATTTATTAAAAATTATGCTCATTTACGATGCAGGACACATTTATGCGCGCGACAACGTGGGTGAAGGAACTGCAACGGCAGGCCAGCCCGAGTATAGTGATAGCGCTAGCAGGAAATAAAGCAGACCTCGGAAACAAGCGAGTAGTAGAATTTGAAGAAGCCCAGGCGTATGCTGACGAGAACGGCCTCCTCTTCATGGAAACATCCGCAAAAACAGCGATGAATGTCAACGATATATTCCTAGCTATTGGTAATGATTACTTCTGATTTATCTTTTTTATCACTGATTGAGTCTTAAGTGTTAATATGTCAGACTGGGCTAGATTGGTGCTTTATCTGTTATTTTTAATTTCTAAGAATTAAAGGTCTAATAAAATTATAGAAATCCTTTTTAATCTTTATTTTTCAAAGCTGATACTGTATTAAATTCAATAATTTTAAAGAATACAAAACATGACAAAATTAATTGTTTTGAATATAAAAAGTTTTTTTTCTATAACTGCCTTTCATTTAAAAATTTTTTTAATGAAATCACAAAATATACTGCATGCAAAAAAAACGATATTCAAGCATAGATTTTAATACACTAATGCCAATTAATGCAATCACATTCTACTTTATTTAATTATTTATAACTTCTTTAATTGCTCATTTGTATTGAATATATAATTAGAAAATATTAGCGTTGAAAGACATAATAAACAACTTATCAGTACTAATTTTCATTTTCCTTATTTCAGCTAAGAAACTCCCAAAGAACGAACAAACAGGAAACGCGAGTACAAGTGGACAAGGGCGCCGACTAGTCGAAGCAGAAGGGCAAAAACCAGCCACTGGCAACTGCTGCAAGTGATTAACCAAATCCGTATGTGTTGCACACACTAAATTGGTATCTATTTTGCAGTAGTTAAATTTATGCTCCCATAAATGAATCGAAGAGATCACTGGAAAGTGGGCTGGAATATAATTTTTAAATGGCTCGAACTTGAGGTTCGCGATAAATATCGTGCTGTGTTTCTCTGTACGCCGTTGACATGTATTTTTATAATGAATAACGGTGACGGCAGATGAAATAATTCTTCGAATGCATATAGCTGCGCATTTATATCCTATTTTGGGATTCCGAATTCTCAATTGATAAAACCGACGATATTAGAAAAACAATGAGAAAAAGACAAGAAACGAAAAAATACATTTTATATTAGTATTGCCAAGTAGGGAACCGCAAAGTTTAGTTAATCAGATTATATTACGTTTATAAATGTATTGCAGATTTTCAAGGCGAGCAAGCCTTGCTTTTACATATTATTTTTAATTTTAAAATTATTATTAATATTATATTATTATTATATTATTATATATACTACTGTAGGATATTAAATAGAAAATAAGTTAAGGAGAAATGCTCATCTTGAATGAAGAATTTGTTGTACAATGTAACTGGTTTTATGCGAGATGAACGAATCAAGTAATTTAGATTTTATAAACGTGAGAGTCTGTGCATGTAAATGCATATTGGTATTTAAGCTGGATCCTTTTAAAAGTTGTTAAATCACGCTGTCCGTTTATGAATAGTAAGAGCACGCAACATTTCTATTATATTGTTGATTGATTCTTTATTGGATCAAATTCATTCTAATTGTTACTTTTTTTTCTTCTCCGTCCTGATATATTGTATATTCTAGAAAAAAGAACCAATCATTTTGTATCCTTGATTCATTTGTAGCTTGCCAAAATGAAATTAAATTTTTATTTGTCAAGACACTTTCTTTGCATTTCCGTTTTCTGGTTTTTACTCTCTTTCTATCCGTCTCTTGTTTCTAGTTTGAAAGACGTTACCTGACAACATTTAATCAGTACTTGTATTTTGTACTTTCAATATATTTTATAAAGTAAAAATAAAAAAACGAGCGGTAAGTATAAAAATGCGTATGATTCCCCGTTTGCGATCTAACTGCTCGTCTTAAATTCGTTTCATACAAAAATGAAAATGAATTTATCCCATTTGCTGTAAAAACGATGGATACGTTAGCTGACGCCATTTTCTCTTAGGTTTAATTTTCCAGATAATCCAAACTTTAACATTTCTACATAGTATCTAACTAACTAAAGTGATCTTTTTACCTTGGTTTTTCTTTTTTCAAAACAACTGGTACAATCGTGGTTATTAATGGTAATGATTTCCTTTTGATTTCAGATTTGTACCATAATCAAGAAAAGTAAATACATCATAAATGTGTCCACAAAGAATTTAAATGGATTATACACCGAAAAAAAACTACAAAAAGTGGTAGGAGGTGAAATGTGCGGCATGAACAATTATTACACGTGTGATTGAGAATCACGTATACGCGTATCCTCAATGCGATTTGACGATGTCACCTTTTTTTTCTTTTTTTTCTTTTTTTTTTTTTTTTTTTTTTTTTTTTTTTGAGAGAAAAAAAGTTAAGGTCTGCTGTAATCGCGCGCACGCGAAACTCCCGTTTGTAATTTTAGTAGCAAAAACTGGGCGGTGTTCGTTATAAATATATAAATACACGATACGATAAATCATATAGGTGATATGATTTGTGTAATAAGTAATAATAATAACGATAATAATAACAACAGAATAACTATACACCTTCATATACATGTATATATGTATATGCACATACATACATACATGTATACACGTATATATGGTAATATTAACAAAATTTTTGGCACGCAAATCTTGTAAAATAGTAGAGGCCATTCCTGCTGCTATAATTATTATGCATTCTCTTTGTTAGGCATCATACCGTGTATAACACTTTTACTCTAAAATATATTGTATATTAATTTTATCGATAAAAAAATCATGATAAATTATGAGCGATTATTCGAGAAAAAAAAATTGTGAATATTAAAACCAACTGATCGCGCTTGATTGAATTTTACATGTCTTTTCTTCTCAAGACCAACTTCGGACGGTTTCTTTCGATCTGCGACTCTTTATAATGATTTTTTAAAAAGTGCAATTGTCCATCGTTTTCGTCAACAATGTCCAAAAAAACTTGCTGTGTAGAACCAATGGTGAAAAAGGCTGTTCAAGATCTCAGCATAGAGTCGCTTGAATTCGCTAATGATGGCATAGTGGACGTCAAGAGGACCTTCTTGTCAGAGTGCAATTTGGTTAAAAGACATCTGATATCTCCAAGAAAATCGACATCTGAACCTAACATACAATATACTGTGGATTATAATGACCTTTGTGGACCCTGGCCATCACCAGATCATCCGACACACAAACAATATGACGATGTCGCTCTCAAACCGATGTTGTGTACTTGGGAAATCATTACGATTCAAGATATGAAGTGTATGAGACAGCATTTGTTTGATAAAAATGCAATTAAATTTATTATTGGTACAATTGTATATTAAAAACATTAATTAATATACGTTGAAAAAAGCTTTCGATTTTTAATTATTTAATTTCAGAACAAAAATTACCCGATAACGACATATTCAAGGGTAAGGGTAGAAAAGTGTTTTTGAGCTTTGCTTGGGAAATTTTTAAATACATGAGGTATGTTGAAAATATAAACGTATTTCCGTTTTTTATTATTTTTTTTTTCGAAAAAATTATGTATAATATAAATATCTTAAATACTTTTTATAGATAAGTACAATATTAAATAATATATTTCAGAGATAATAATTTTTCTAGTAAAGGAGTATCCTCCATATTAGGTTTATTTTATTTGACTCATAGATTTTTTCTTTCTACTCCTTGGCGTTCAAAATACGAAACTTACGCTTTTTTCAAAGATGGTGTTGAACTTCATGCTAATTTGGTTAGTTATATACGAATCATTTATTTGTATAAATCTTATAAATGTATTTTTGTAATATTGTAGAAGCCACCGGAAAGCGATATGATATTTAATTTTGCCGAGTGTGACAAACTACTTGAAATGTTTTGGTCTTTGTATATTCAAAAATTAGAACTTGTACGTTCCGTGTGCATTCCCAAGTATAACTTAATACTGAAAATAAAAAAGTGTGGTATGGAAAATTATGAGAAATTGTTTACATTACAAAATTCCGAAACACGAATGTAATTTTTTATAGAAAACTATGTTATTTATATTCACTCATAAAAAATATAATTACAAATATAATTACATAAATATCGTGTAGTCAATTTTATATAATTTATACGTGTAATAATACAATACTTCTAAAACGCCATTAGTAAGTACTAAAGTACCTTACTTTTCTATAAAAATTTCAATTGCATTACAAGATATATGTGATTACAAAATATATACGTTTATAAAATTTTCATTTGCTGCTCGAAGTCTGATATCCGTTATCGACCGTGTCTTCGCTAGTTTTTCTTTCAACGGGAACGATGTCTGCTGGTGTTTCTGGTAATTGTTTTGAGAAGTACTGTAGACTAGGAATAAATTTTTTATTTCCTTTACTTTTAATTTCACTTATTGTTCGGTTTGGTCCCTCTTTGCATTCCTAAAAATCAAGTAAATTTAAATGCTTTACTGCGGAAAATCTTGTACGTTCATACGAGATATTCTACTTATTCGTATTATCAGAGTTAAAAAAATAACGTTTCGACATCCATCTTTCAATTTTAAATTCAATTGTATATTAACAAAAAAACTCGTCAACTTGTCACGAAAAGAAAAAAAAAATGCTTTTACAATAAGAAAAGTAAATCTTTGAATATGGCATATCGATATTTGGGCTAGAGAATCACGGCAGCAGTAGCAGAAAAGTAAAACTAATACTCACCCGTGTAAAGTAAGAGAAAAATGCCTTTGACTCCTGCCGCGATCGTGACGAATGAAAGCCGTTCTCCAGCACGCTGCCTCTTCGCTTAGCCGAGTACTTATACATCCGCTGGAACTCCCCTGCAGAAGCATTAAGGACGAGAGCAGCCGTTGTTTGCTTGACGGCCGACATCTTGCGTCGCCTCCTCGCAAGCACCTTGCTCTGACGCTTCAGCTTTTTCCTCTCAGCACTGAGGCGTAGCAGCTGCTGCTGCTTGGCTCGCAGCCGCTCGAGGAGCCGACCGGTTGCATGCTTCTGCTCGCGCATCCAGATACGCACCCACTCGAGCACATGCTTCGACTCCTGGCAGACCTCCGTGCGGCTCACCTTCATACGCGCCAGTTCCACGGATACACAGTCGAGCGAGCGCGATTTGGCGTCGCACTCGGTTCGCAGCTCGTTCAGCGCTGTCTGAAGATCATCTAGCTGCTGAGCTATGTCCTCCAGCTGGAGAAGCAGATACGAGTTGATCAGTTCATTATATATAGGTTCAAAAATGAGATTGACGGAGGTGAAAAGAAGTAATATTTTTTTATTTAAGTCTCAGGTTTATAATTTAGGCTTGGCTATTATAGACTTACTTCGGCCATGCATTTGTCGTTATGCTCCTCGAGGGCCTTGTTCTGACGTAGTAAGTCGTGGTTTTTTTCCAAGCAACTTTGCTGCTTCTGCGTGAGACAAGCCACCTTCTTTTCCAGGAGCATTATTTCGTCCTTCTGACGCTGCAACTACGGAGGAAAATACTGCTTTTCAAACGTATCGAAAATCAAACGGCTCGCATGATGAGATGATAGAGAAAAAAATTTCTTTTGAGTTATTTAAAATTGTTAGTACTTATTTACAATTTTACTTTCAGAGGAACACTTTAATTTAGTTAACGAATGTAAATTGGAAGTTATGAAAAACTTATATTCTTTAAAAACAGGATTATTTTTTTCAGAAATACAACTGTTATTTAAATAGTTGCCTTAAACATTTTCACCTCAATGTATTTCTATACTTTAAGAAAAAGGATTTGTTATATTTCATGAATAAAGAAATTTCTTCCTCTAAAAATAATTAATAATACTCACACTGCGTTCAGAGGTTTCATGTTTAGCTGATAATGTTTTGAATTTTGTTTCAGTCTCGGACAATTTACATTCAACTTTAGATAAAGCAGTATTTCTTGACGATAGTTCATTTTGAAGTTCTTCTATATTCGTTGTTAATTCTTTTATTTCGACATCTCTTTTATCTTCTTTCCTTTTGCAATGTTGATGCGGATAGTCGCAATGATTCTGAATAAAAAATTTACTTTCAAAAACGTCTTTATTAATTGTTTTAAAAATGGAACTATATATTATGTATTTATTATATGAATACCGGAAAATGATGCCAATTAGGATAGTGCTCTGTCTTTACACTGCATCTTCTAGCAAAATTATGTGAAACTTCTTGGCTTTTATCGTCATTTTTTTTTAATTCTGACTGAAAAAATTGTAATATATTTACGTTATTACACTAAAATTATAATTACGAACAAAGTTAATTGTCATAATTACCAATTAATTAATACATTTTTAATATTAATCTATGAATATATGGACTGTGAACATTTACAACATCTTAATGAACTGATTTGTTATTATTTAATAATATATTCAATAAAGTTATTAAATTTACTCTATCAAAAATAGATTGATAATTATAAATGCATGTAATTGGACAATAGATGAAATAAGACATTGTGCAACAAGGGAAGAAAGTTGGCCTTTTCTAGCGAGGATGATATGTGAGTACGAGTGGAAGTCGAGGGGTGCCGAAGGCGACCGAGACTAAAACGAGTGCTCAAATCATTATCCGAACTTGTAATCCGAATTCTCTTCTTGTTACACATTGTATTTTTTTAAATTTGTGCAAGAATAGGCCCTTTTTGATGCTAGGAAAGGGGATGGAGATTTGGAATTTTCGAGTCGTCTATTAACATACTTATAAAAATAAATAGAATAAATCATGCTTAATAAATTTATGTTAATTACAAAATTAAAATAGAAAATTAAGAGTTTAAAAAATTAGTTTTAAAAAAGTAAAAAAAAAAAAAACAAAGTACCTCAGCGCTCCTGGCTCAAAATCACAAATGTAATATTTTTAGCCCGTTGCTGCGAAAAATAGTATATGCAACACTGGGATAAAGAGGGCCACCCCAGAGCACATGTTTGCCACCCTCGCCTCCGGCTCGGGTGACAATTTACACGTGCTTTGGATTGGCCAACTCTTTACCTCCCTAGTTACATAATATACTATTTAACTAACGGGATGAAATAGTTTATTACGGTGCGTAATATACTATTTTCCGCCATGCCCTGGCCGAAAGTACTTTCGCTCCCGGCTCAAAAATGCGAATGTGGTATTTGCGGCAAGGGTTTCACGAAAAATAGTATACGCACCACGGGAGAAAAATTGGCCAAGTTTTTTCCTCCCTAAAAACTCAACTTTCCACCCACTTTACGGGCATGAAAAAAGATGTTAAAAAATAATTTTCGTGTTAAAAAAATATTATTTAATACCTCACGTTGTAATAAACATAAATTTTGATCCATACGACTCTTCAATACTAAAGTTTCATTTCTGTTCTAAAAAAAAATTGCAAAATTAGAAATAAATGCTGTATTATTAGAATCATCAAAAATTACCATCAATTCTTGATTTTTTTCTTTTAATTTTAATATGTCTTTTTTATGGCATGTATGTATCTTTTCGTAGTAAAGGTTTTGATGATGTAGTTTTTCTATCTGAAAAATAAATTATTAAAAAATCATTTTTCTATGCTATAGCATATATAACTAAATCGATATTATCTGTATATACCACTTCATTTTGATTGCTAAATTCTTCTCGACACTTTTGAAAATCCCTTTCTACTTTGTGTAATCTATCAACTAAAACTTGTTTAGTAGCTCTCAATTTGCTAATTTTCTAAAATAAAGATATCAATAAGTATAAAAATAATTTTAACAATACTCGAATATTTGCAAAATACAAAAAAATTTTGAATTACATTTAGTTATAGGCCTCAAGTATAAAATATTTTTTAATGAATCGTTCTCATATTGCAAGATCAAGAACGACATAGTTAATACACAAGAATTTCAAATAACGAAAAAAAATTTTTTAACAAATTTTCAGTATTTATAAAATAGATATTGCCAATTTAAAAAAATGATTTAACAAATCATCACTACGTATCCTTTTTATTTTCGCTCCGACTTAAATTCGGAAAGGTTCATTTTCATCTTTTCGAAATTTTATTCATAAAGTAAATTATTTTTCAGTTTTTGTACAAATCAAACATGCATTCGTTCAATTAAGTCAAAAAAATAACTGTAACTTTCCAGGTTTTTAAAATATTTCAATTCGCTCACAATATGAGAAAAATTCATGTGAACGTGAACAAAAAAAACGTGTCCGCAAATCGATTATCTATGCATACTTATATAGCGTACGCAGTGCGGGGTTTTCGCATTTTTAACTCGGAGTGTACAAAGTGCTTGCTTTTCTCACTGAGTGTGCAAAGTAATTTACTTTGCGCCGGCTTTCAAACACGCACATGGACACGCACACCCATAGAACGACCTTAATTTCTGATATATCTATAGAAATGAAGCTCGTCTATTCGTAATTCATTTTAACGAGCCCTGTTTCGAATATATGAACTACGTAAATGATAACTCTGTAAATATACTTTACAAAAACAACAAATAAATTATATAAAAAAATAAAAAAATTAAAATTAAAAAAAGAACTCAATTCGTAGAAAATTATTTATTTTATACACAAGGTAACTTGAGGCAATTCGGCCATAGATCTAATTCAGCCACACACAGATTCCTCTGCCTCACTTAAATGGGAAAGCTTAATATTAGACATGAGTATTAAACTATTAGCTAACAAATGTGAAAAATATGACTTATGAATTATCTCGAAATTTTCCGAACCATTTGCATTTGTTTACAACAGAATTAATTCGAAAAATGACCGTATTAGCAAATATTTACAGAGATATGATCGACAAAAAAAATATCATTTTTTTACTAAAATAACGAAAAACAATTCGTTAGGATCAAATGCGAGTTAATCAACTGAACATCATTTTAGGTACCAAAATCTGGCAATGCCCCATCAAAATTCGTTCTCTAAAGGCCATGCACTCACCTTGTGGGGAATAATGATTAGGAAATATCACATTCCAATATGGTATATTGTGAAACTAGTGTGAGAAGCCGGTATTTTTTTTAATGAGCAGGAAGCTCAGGCGACAACCACACAAGTTAAAAAAATACCCCGCCCGTTTTGGAGATACTATTTTTTTTAACAAGTGTGGCGTTTAATTTCACAAAGACTGTGCACACACTGTGCCTTATGGACGGTGATTTGTGTGCCTTGTAAACAAAATCTTTATCCGAATTAAAATGTTGCACTTCAACCACGGGTGATCACGAGTATGCTAGACTTCGGACACAGATTTTTCTTACGGGGCATAGAAACCACAGAGTACAACACACAAAGCACAATGTGTTGACAGCCTCGAGACTGACGTGTAACAAACAACCGTTGTAGGCACTCATTTCAAAAGAGTGTGAGAAGCACATCGGCGTGCAAGAAGCAGAACTTCTCGAATAGTTTTTAAAAAAATTATAACTACTGATTTTAAAAAGTACTAGAAATTTTTTTTTACCGTTTCGTACTCTTCTATTTTGTCTCGAAATTGTTTATTTTCTGAGCGCATAGTCTCTAATTCAGTCTTAAAATTCTTTCTACATGAATCAGTAACACCCATTTTTTTCATTTCTTCTTCAATCAAATCAAAATCTAGTTTATACGTGTTTAACTGTTTTTTGAGGTCATCATTTTTCAATCCCAACAACTCTATTTCGCGTTGTTTATCAGAAAATAATTTTTGAGCATCATCGTAGCTGGTCCTTCGAAAAGATAATATAACATTTAATCATATTTTTAAATAACTACGTGTGATATTAAGATTTGAATATCATTTTACTACCTCATCCTTTTTAGATCATCATTTGCTTTTTGACATTGACATTCAAACTGTTTACAGCGCTGTTCAAAACAACCTTTTTCGCGCTCTAATTTATCGATCTGTAATATTAAAAGAAATATACAATAAATCAAATTAAAAATAGATATAATAAAAAAATGTTTACCTGTGATTTCATGTTAATCAATTTATTCTTTTGTAATTGTACTTCTTCCTGAAATAAAAAGTAGATGAATAGGTATTATAATTTAATATTTTTGAAATTCGAAATCCATTTCTTAAATCGATAAATAAGTTATATTTTAATTTATCGTATTAAATTTTTAAATAATAAATCGCATAATTATTACCGTGTAATAAATTATCACTTAAATCTATTTAATTAATTACTCAGGATAAGCAGAGTTTCAATGATTTATTCCACAAATCTTTACAATTGTTTATTTTTATTATTTATACTTGAATTCTTTTAAGAGGCTTTCACTATAATTTGACAATATTTAACTTATAGAATTGTCGACCTGACCCTTTTGTAGGACAGCAGGTAACTTGAAAACTTTACCGGACCGGCTGGCTAATTACATTCATGTATTCTAAAATATCAAATTTCAAGGAAAAAATAACGGCACTCTAAAGCTTTTTCAGTATATTTCTTGAACAGTATATTACGCATCTAGGGAGGAAAAAACTTGTGACAGTTCACAGCTCGTGTAAATTTCCACGCGAACCGAAGGCGAGGGTGGCAAACACGAGATATGGGTTGGCCAATTTTCCTCCCATGGTGCATGTACTATTTTACCCATTTCCGGGCCGAAAATACCACATTCGCGTTTTTGAGCCGAGCGATTTCGGTGAAAAAAATTCTTATAAATCGATTGTCTTAAGATTACATAAGATTAAAGAACAATTTTTCTTATAAATTCAAACTAAGTTCGTAATACTTGAAACCGCATTATAGCTGAAGCCCCTTTAAATCATTCAACGTACCTGGTACTTGAATAATATAACGTAATAAACAAAATGCAGTATAAACGCATTTAAGAATTCGTCGCATTCCAAAAAACTAATCTTCTTCTGCAGATTACTTATAGATTCTCGCTGCAGTTCCAAAAGCGTCCCTTGTTCATATGCCTGCAAATATAAGATTATAAAGTTGCAAAATGAAATGTAGATAATGAGAAATTTTACTAAAATCATCAAACAGCTGGGTACAAAAAATAAATGCAAATTTTTTGTGAGCGTACCCATCAGACCAGATTTGAATATAATAAAAATCACAAACACGGTAAATCTGCTGGCAAGCTTTTTTGCCCGATTTTGTGTACATCCAAAATGGTTCAAAGAACAAAACATTTTTTTTGTACCAACTTCTTTGATGATTTCTGTAAAATCGCTCATACATGTAATCGGAAATCTTCATTTCGGCTTAAAACGAACTAGATACCTATGACCCTGATTGTTTCTTACTATGCATTCTTCAGATTTACTCATTAAAATGATATTGAATGATGATAATATATTGAAGAGCACTATGTAGATTTTATGTTTAGTAGTGTAACAAATTTTATAATAAAAATATTTTGGAATAAGTAGTGTTTTTTAGTACATAATAAATACTGACCTCGTCAAAGCAATCGTTGTACTGACTTTCTGTCTCGGTAAGATATATGTTCAATGACCTTATTATTTGGCTCTTGTTGGAATTCTAAAAATTATTTTCCATTTTTCAATAAAATTGTTACGGATCTTTAACGTCACCGATGATAATTATAACTTACTCGTATATATCGTACAAACCATGCGGGGCTGTCTTGCTTTTAACACTCAACACTAGGTAAAAAAATCAATCTTTGATGAAAAAGTTAGCGAAACTGCACACGGTGTTAGTAAAAAATCGTAAGGCGTAAGTTTTATAAAATAAAATGAAAACAAAGAAGTTTATATGGGAAATGCGGATAAGGGATTGAAAATCATTTGTGAAAGAAATGATCATGCTTGTCGATTAGCTGTCATTGAGTTGCACGAACCCATTCGTCTTTAATCAAATTGAAAGTTTCGAATCAACATACACACTCTATTTTCGTATTTAACAATATCGTGGCACATAATTTTTACCCCCCGGGCTATACTTAATTGTTATTTACAAATTGCCTAATTGAAACTATTTTCTTTAAGAAATCATCGCTTGTCTCTTGAATATCAAGAAGCACAATTTTTTAGTATAAACAAGAAAACGACATATTATTTATTCTAAATTAAACATCGTGCACTTGTCTATGATTAAAGGCAGGAGTAGAGGCGGAAGTCCACTGCTCACTCACGTCACTCGCCGCTTTGCTAGTCAACTGATCTACCGTTCTTTTAGCCTCTACAACAGCTTCTTGTAAGTGCCCAATTGTTTGTACTTGAAGTTCTACCTGCACATAAAAATTAAATAAATAAATATATTTATACAGTTTTATATTAAAAAAATATTCAAAACAATTATTAAAACGTTATTTTGTTAAGAATTATATTGAAATTATAGTAACAGAAAAATAGTATCAACGAACTTGTTTTATTAGTTGCTGTCTTTCTTCTTCACAATGAGACAGTGCTTGTTCTTGTGCATCAACCTACAAAATGAGATAACTAATTACGAAAAATATGTTTGAAGGTTATTACACATTTATATAGCTGCATATATAACATACCTTCAATCAAGAGATATAACTTTTAAAAATATACTTTTCATGCAATATTAAAAAACGCGATTGATAGAAAGCACTAAATACACATAGTTATGGCAAAAAATCTTAACTAACTATTTATATCACAATAACCACATCATAAAACGGCAAAATCGCAATAAATAATATAGATACCTTTTCTTGTAGCGTTTTATGCAAATTCTCTACTTCAGATTGAGATATTGTAATGGAATCTTTTTGTATTCTTATGATTTCATCCATATTTTCCATCTAAAATTATGAAAATACATATAAATAGAAATATTATTAATATAATTACGTGGACAGAAGTGTCTGGACTCACTAGTTTATTCTTTGAATATAAGGCTCCTTTAATTTTATCTACTTCAATAGAACAATGTTTTATACTTTCTATGTATTTTGCCAATGTGTCTATTGCTGTTCTAACAGAATCATAAGAATGGTATTTATAAGATGATCCTTCTGATACCTAGAATTTTGTTAAATACAAATATTTAATATAAATATTGACTGCATTTTTCAGTTTGTTAGCCTGAAGTCCATATTTGGCTTAATAAGTGGCCCCCAGCAAGTAGATATAACTTTTCCTATATACTTGTTTTTAAATCCATACATTTCTTTAAGATAGTTCTCCGGAAAATAGAATTTCTTCTAATATCTTTATAAGTAGTACGACCGTTACTCGGAAGAGCCTTATTTAAAACGTACATTCATTCTCATGTAGTATATACATGGTCAAAATATCAACACCTCTTGAAAAATTCATTCAGAGAAAACTAACTTATGTGCGGCATTACTACACTTCCTTTTATTATTTTTTATATTTAATTTTTGTAAAATTATAATAGGTTTAGTGCGGCGAATACTATTAATACGAAATTTGTTTGAAAAATTTTTCGAATTTTTTTTTAACTTTTAAGTGTGCGAAATTCTCGATCATTCTTGTACTATTACGCAAAGTACCGAATTTACGCATTTTGACAAGCAATGTACGAAATAAATAACTTGTTTTTTTCTGTTTTTCAACAGTATTTTTTGTAGGGTGGGGAGGTGGAGAACATCGCCCCCTACGATCCTGAACTCGTTTGATCCGTTTCAGTCTCAGCTGCCACCTGATAATTCGCTTTTTCAATCAACTCGCATTCGCATCCATATACTATGTGTTTATTTTTTTATATAATGTTATAATTCTTTGTTCATTTCTCGTGAATGGCGAATTTAGCACAAGTAAAAAAACTAGGGGTCGGGCTCCCCTGCGCGCTATCGCGCGTCAACCCCTCGCTGTCTATATAAAAACTGCATGTCTATATGAGGCACGACCGCTACTATTCAGGAGAACCTTACATCTTCGACATTGCAAAAATACTAATATATTCGACTATTTTAGATTCATTTCGACGTTAAAAATCGTTTGATTGTAACGTTGATTGTACGAAAAAATGTTCAACGGAAAAAGTTTTGTTTTAATATTGTGTTGGGTGATTTTCAGAAAATGTGCACTTTAATGTCCCTACGCGATAAGTACTCAGGATTTTCAAATTAAATATTTAAACCAATTTTAGTCAAAAGAAAAGTATATGTTTTTTTAATAATGCACATATAAAGTCTAAATTCATGGGTAAGTACGTTTTTTCAGAATCAATATCTGGAAACTCTCTGGTAGTAATCATTCTGGTATTTAAATTATAAGTGCACTTATTTATTTTCAATAATATTTATACTGAGTATGATAATGACTACACAAGGTTCCGCACATGCGTACATACGATATGGGGAATAATTATTGATTTTTGAGGTGTCACTATTTTCGCTGTAGTAAAAATATAAGGCTCTCCCGAGAAGTGGTCGTGCCTAAAAATAGTATCACTCGCGTGCGTATATTACGATTTCTTCTAATAGGAGTGGAAGAAACGGTTTGTGAACTCAAAAGTTTCAGAAGCTCAAAGAATATTTATAAACTCACAAGGTTTATGCAACCAAAATCGAACTTTTTTTCGAACTTTTAGTCGAAGTTATTGTTAACAACTTTAAAATGAAATAAAAATTACGTACATGCATTTTGTAATGGGAAAAAGAAGAAATAAAATATTTTCGAACTGTTGGACCCCTAGCCTCTACTGTCAGCCAAAGAACTACCTTAAAGATGCAAAACTTTTAAGCATATCCTTTAGTTAAATGTTTCGATGCAGAGACCGAATATGCTATAGTAATTTATATCATGATATGCGTGATTCTCAGCAAAAGTGCTCAAATTCTGTCCTGTAATCTCCTTGATATTTGATTAGATTTTATAATATAAAATCTTTAATTTTTCCAAAAATACGTTTTTTCACAAGAATGCAACCCAAATTACTAGAATATCATATAGTGAAATAAAAATTTCCTGATATCCATTTGTATTCAATGAAAGAGGGTTATTTACTATCACGGAGATTACACGTAAAAATGAGCACTTTTGCTGAGAATCATCCATATAGGTCACCTATCACACACTTTGACAAGAGCGTGAAAAAACATCTACACAATCACCACAGTTGCATAAATATGAAGTCGTCACCCATTCAAGACTGATCACATCCAGCCCTACTTGACTTTGGTGATCGACTTCGGTGGTAGTTTCACTTCTCTGCCAAAGCGCTGGTCTTACAAATATTTCGTATTTATGAAGAAAATATAAACTAACCAGTCTTTTCAGTTCATCACTCACTCCTTGCAAACCATCTGTTATTGCATGAATAGTATCTTGTAACACTTTGAAAATTTGAGGTATATTCTAAAAAAGAAATAATTGTGTGATATATTTTATACAATATATGCTTTAAAGCTTTTAATAATACATATGCAACAAGAAAGTAACGTCTCGCTTCACTTGGGCAGTAAACCCACTCGCGGTAATAATCGACTGTACTCCCTTTTTCCATATAGTACTTTATTTCCAACTCAATTCTTGCCACTTTGTCTACTTAGAAAGTGGAATTAAAGAAAAAGGCAGAAAATAAGAAAGAAAGACAATGAAATTGTAAGATAACTTTTTGTGGGAATAAAGTAGGAAAAGGAATCAAATGCTACTTTTGCCCCGTCTTTTTAGTTAATAACGTGACCATTATAGAGGAGTCGGGAATAAACATAATTGTTTATTTTTAAGTACCTCATACGATCCTTGTAATCCTTGTTTAATTGCACCATCACAGTCCCGATTTTTGTTCTATATGAAATAAAATATATTACTAACATTATGCGTGAATCATATCTTCTAAGTGTCCAAAAAGTTATACTTACAAAAACATCAAAAAGTTGTGATTTTTTAGAATCTGTTTCATTATTTGTTAAACATTTAAGATCATTTCCAGTGGATGTCTGTATCCTGAGCTAAAAATATTATTATAATATTTAATAAGTTTGAAGTTTTTACAATAAAATATATGCTAAAAATTCATACTGAGCTTTCCAATTCGAGAATTTTCTTTTTAAATTCTAAACATTCTGTTGACCAGCATCTACGATAATCTTCAACTTTTGCATGAGCAGAATTTAATTCTTTTTCTAGTAACTCTATACTTTCCTTTAAAAAAATATTTGCTTCTTGTTTAGATTTAATCTAAAAAATTTTATACGTGAATAAAAAATGCTTGCACTGAAAAGGGTTGAAGTTCTCGTGAAATTCGTAAACGTACCTCACTTTGTAACATTTTAATTTGGTCTTGTAAATCAAGTATCTTGTTTTCCCATTCTGATGTTTTTTCTTCGTCAGTACTTTTATTTGACTCCTGCAATATATGCCAACTTAAAAAATTATCTTTATAAAAATTGAACATTTTCAAATTGTAACATACCTGAGAAAGATTTATTTTTAATTTCTCACACTCTTTCTGTAATTTTCTTAAATCATCTTTTAGTTTAATTGTTTCATTTGTATTCTGTATAAATAGATTCTCTCATTAGTCATATAACAATAAAAAAAAAAATTAAATCATGTAGTAGTTTATAATAAAAACCAAATATAATTTATACCTGAAAAGAATCATCAGTTTCTTTAATGCATCCAAATTCATTCATCTGTAATTACATAAAATAAATAAAGAATTTATAAAAAAAATAATTTAATTTTGTATTGTAAAACGTAACCTGTTGTCTTGTTGCAATAATACTCTCAAGAATATTCTGCATTATTGTGTGGCCATTATCAACTTCACATTCATACTTCTCTAAACGTTTTGATCTTTCTGAAAAGGATTGCTGTGCTGCTTCGTTGTCTAATAACTAATTATATATTTTTTGTAAAAATTATTCAATTTGAGCTATTTATAGAAAGTAAATCACAAATACTTACTACTTGATCAGATTTATTTTTTAACTCCTTTACTTTGTGTTCCATTACTTTTAATTGTTCTTTCAAATCCATCATAGTTGATAAGGTGCAGCGTCTCTGAGTTTGAAATTTATGTACATTAGAGACTATTTGTTCCACTTCCTCTATTACTGAAACGAGTAGATCATTACATAAATGAATTTTTGAGTGACCTAAGAAATTTGTTAGCTGCAATCAAAATATATAATTAATAATCATTTGAGAATAGTGTAACTTTTATTATTGAAAATAAGTTGTCTTACTTGAATATTATTTTGTACACTACTAAGGCATTTTGAGAACTCTGATTGAGTTTGATTAAATTCATTTTTTATATCTTTTAATCTGATTCTATTGTTTATTATTCTTTCAGTATGTCTAGCTCTTTCTTCATCCTACAAGAAATCCTAATTAATTATCCTTAATTATTATTTGTATGCTTATATACACAAAATTATTACCTGTAACTGTAATTGATTAATTACTTCTGTTATATTTTCCCTAGTTTTTGTAAGGTAATCTTGTACTTCATTTACTAATGTTGTAAGTTCTATGTACTGAAATAAAAATCATTTAATGACTTTTTATATACAATTTAAAAATATTTCTGTAATCTGTATCTGTGACTTACTTTACAATGTCGGAAATTCAAATTGGAAAGAACTTCTGATACTTCTTCTCTTAAGTCTTCAGTAGCAGCTTGTACTTCAACTGTACATATTCTGAATTCTTCCATCATCTGAAATTGTTCTAAAATAGATGCAAGCATCTACAATGCAATAATTATATTATTTATCACATTCTTTCGAATATTTCAAAATGGTATATATGTTACAAGTGCGCAAAGGAGTCGATTCCCAAGTCGAAGTTGACACCCGAGCAAAGGTCAAAAGACGAGTGCAAGAATCTTCTCTGAGCGCATATAACATATACTATTTTTCCTAAAATGATGCGCAAAGTTCCAGTTCGTCCACCGATTTGAATGCATCAACTCAAACTTTGCGCCTGCCCTTAGGAAAATAATTTAGTATATATGTAACTTACAGCTTCTTGTTCATTTTCTCGCTCACTATTTTTATTACAAATCACACGATTTCTTGTAATCTAGAAAGAAAAATCAAATTAAAAATAATTTTGATAAATTCATAATAGAAGTAAAGGAGCTAAAATAAAAAAAAAAAAAAAACAATACCGTTGTCCTAAGTGAACCGGCTTGTTTACATTTACTTTCATAAAGTTTTGATAGTGTTTCAATACCAAATTTCATTTTTGAAATAATGTCTGTCAAGCCCAACAATATATCTTCTTTTACGCACATCTGAAATAATAAATATCTCAATTTATTACTATATACAAATTAGAATTGTATACAAGCATAAATAATAAGAGCTCACCTCACATTTATTTTGGAATAACTTTTGTATATAAGTTACTTTGTTTGTTATAGAAGAAATAAACTCTTTTATATCAATTGGTTGGTCCTATAAACAAATTTATTTTCAAATAGTATAAATAACTAATTTTAATATTACCTAATACGTTTTTTTAAATTCTTTTACTCATTATAATTGTATAGACAGGAAATTCATTTCAACACCAGGAAACAAGAGATTTTCATATCTTCATGGTATTTGATCTTCGGGACTAAAAGAATACTGAGATATACGCTCACTGGTGTTCAAATATTTCAATTGCAATATGCTTCTCGAAGTATTAGCTCAAGCTAATTGGATTTTGATATTTTCAAACATCTACTACAATAACATTGGAGTACTTACTTTTTCTATCACTTCTTTTCTGTAATCGTTAAGGCAAACTTCTATATCTTGGAATCGTTCATGTACTAAAGCTATATCTTTCTCATACATACTCTACAAATATATAAAATTCACATTTTAAAAGATTAATAAGTTGAATGTGGTATATTAATAAAACAGAAAATCACCTTAGTATGCACCAAGCCTGTTATAGCATTTTCATAATCAGTCTTTATATCAGAAATATTATTTTTTTCTTCTATCATTGAAGCTAGTAAATTAGTCAAATAATCCAATATTTCACCCTTGAAGAATTTAATAAAATAAAAATTACTTTATTTAAAAAAAAAAATAACATAAGTAATATTAATGTATGTTCTCGGGTTTTATACCTGTTTTTCTATAGAAATATTACTAGATAATGCTTCTTCCTAAATAAGATAATTTTATTTATTATAATATAAACTATACAGTTTAAGTATGACCTGTATGTCGGTCAACTACAAAGATCTAATAATAATTATTTAATCTAGTGTATTATGAAACAAAAACATATTGTAATTAGTAGTATGTTCTCACTTAAAATGATCTGAAGGTAAAAAAAAAAATCCATCACAATTCAGATTTAAATATTACAAATAATTTTACATATAAAGTAGCAATAAGTGATATTTTTTTTAGCAATTTATATATCCCAAATATTTGTTATATAATGATTTTCAAAAATTAATCTTTATATAAGATAGTGAATAAATATATAAATAAATAAAGAAAATTTGAATTTTATGAACATGAACAATAAATTTATGATAAACTTTTTCCTTACCTGAGCATTTTCTACTTGGTTACTTTTCTGATTAAGCATTGTCTTGAGTTTTGTGATTTCATTATCTTTCAAAAGTAATTTACTTAAACATTCTTCTAATTGTTTTGCAGTTTCGTGTAATTGATTTTCTACTGTCTTGTCTTCAAACTAAAAAAATAAATTTATTATTGTATGTAAAATATATTAGGTATTGTAATAATATTTTTTATTATAGTAACGCATTATTCATTTTGTATAAAAGAATTTCGTTATTAATGAAATAGTGAATTTAAAATTTTTCATCAATTAAAATGTAATTGAAACCTATATGTTGATTATACTTACACTAACACATGGTTCATCGCTGATTCTGACTTTTCTAGTAGAATTTAAACTCTAAAAATGAATAGATTCTTAATTATTATTTGAATAAACTAAATGTTTTATAATTATGAATAATCAAAAAGCTTAAGGCAATTATGCTAATAATTTACATTCCATTATTTTAGTTTAAAATTCAATTGAAGTCCTTTTAAAATAGTAGTTTTCGATACAATTGTGAAATTGTTGATTCTAGCATGAGCCCAAGCAAAGCGAGGGCGACATTTACGAGTGTAGAATCATTTTTCGCACGTGTATCGAACAATATTTTTCGATGCAGGGTGCGTAAAGCGATTTTGAAAATTTTCAGAATGCGTTAAGTCGCACTTTACACACACTGAATCGAAAAGAATATTTTGCATATTAAGATTTTCATAAAAGTAGTTTTTTGTTTATTGTTTTATATATACAAAATAGTAAAAATGGATTAGGAAAAGGATTTTTGTACATTCATCATATTCCAAGCTTCAATTTTGATTGTACAGACAGTTTTTCACATGTATCTTTTATAGTATTATCCAATTGTTTTCGATTATCAAAACTAATTTTCTGAGAATGTTTGCATGAAATTTCTTGTTTAATTTTGTTTCTGTTGGTCAAATCAACATGGCTACGGATAATGGATAGGATAACACATTTGGAACATATGTGTTTGGGAAGATACTAGAAAAGTTATTAAATGGTTATGAAAATTATATTTTTACTTATAAAAAAGATTTTCTCATAGTTAAAAGAATTGTAAAAATATTTTATACACTAAATTTTCAAATTTAACCAAACTGTACTATAAAAATAAGAATTTAAAATAATAAAAGAACTTACTTTAAAGCGGCTTAAATCCTGTTGTAATGTCTGGATGAGTTCACTTTTGTACATGACTGCACTATCTGACTGCTGAAGCTTCTCTTCAAGTATCTGCATCTGACTTTTTAAATTCACTATAATATCATGTTTCTCTGCCACTTCTTGAGTCAATGCATCACGTGTTTCTGAAGCTTCCTAAAATAATTATAATATTTTTAAGTTCATAACATTAAAAAAAAAGAAATAAAAAAACAATGAAAAAAAGCACAAACTTTTTCTACTCGTGCAAGACATGCACTAAGACTTTCATTCTCCTTGCATCTTTCATTAAGTTCGATTTGAAGATCATGTAGCTTAGCTTTGTATTTATTTATATCTGTTTCTAAACTTTCAATGAACTGAATTTCTTTATCATTCATACTGGCAATCTGAATAGCAATAGAATTTGTGGAAAGTAATTAAATATTACTTCATCTTTTTATTCGTTAATATATGAACTAACTTTCCTAACTAATAATTAAAAAATATATCTTAAAAAAAAAAAAAAA
>UXGD01001842.1:0-30711 GCA_900474315.1 Torymus auratus
GAATAGGAACCGGTAAACGGGTTTTATGCAAATATACTTATTAACAGTATAAAAAATTAACTAAACTATTTTGTCAATGAATAAAACACATTATAATGTTGCATTTTTTAAACGAAACGCTACTGTTTATAAATAAGAACAGTAAGAATGAACGCATTCATTATCATATCGATATCATTGCCGTCAAAGTATATCCACTCTTTGTTGCCATAGTTACGTTTTTAAATTTTTCTTTGGAATAAGATAAGTGCAATCCATAATTGCAATATATAAGATATAGGTGTTTTATTATTTTTGTTTTGAAAATTTAAAGAAAATATTTTGGAAAATGATAAATGTTATTAAAATTAGGTATCAGATGTTTAAATTTGTTTTTATTTTTTAATTAATAATAATTTTAAGGTTTCAGAAAATACCTATTAAATTAAATAAATAATTTAGATAGGATAAATTTTCAAATTTCAAATTTTAAAATAGAATTAACTTGATTTTCTTTTTTATTAAAATAAATCAAAATTTAATAAATAATTCTAATCTATTTACATATTTATATTCACGCAATGTTGGTATAAATTTTAACAACTTCTTCAACAGTGTTTAATCTATCATACAATTTGCTAACCATCTCCATTTCTTCATCAGTTAATGTGACAAATACTTTTGGTATGTATTCAATATCAGCTTGAATAATTTTATAATTTAATGCTTCCAGTTTATTTCTTATTCTGAATAATTCATTTGCATAACATGTAAACTGTAATAAAATATTTAAAAATGTAATTTTGATAATGTAATAATTTTTGGACAACTATATTTTTCAGATAAAATTTTCAAACCTGAAAGAATTCTTTATCATTTTCTTTTAGCCGCTCTGCTTCTTCAGCACCTGTTTCAATTGCATCTTCTAAAGCTTTGTCAATATCACGATCCCCAATTTCTGTTAAAATAATGCCCTTCTCTTCATACATGCTTTGGACTGGCGTTTCAGAGGGTCCAAAACTGAAAACCAGATTATATAATGAAAATTAGTTAACTCAACAAAATTATTATAAAAAAATAATAATTTTTGTATTAAGAAATGAATTTAAATAAAATAAAAATTATCATTTAAATAAGTCAAAAAGAATATAATGTCAAATAATAAAATAAAGTAAATAGCAATAAGTACTAATAATTTAAAAAAGCAACTTTTAATTTAAACTTACTTTGCTTTTCTGAGGTGAGTATTTAACGAATTTCGACTTCGAGGAATATTATCACTTAACATTTGGATTAAAACTATACAACCTGATGGTCCTCTGGTTTCAAAAATAGCTACATTACCACCAATTTTTGATTTTTGTGCTTTTTCAAGAAAATTTTTTAACGTGGCCATTGGCATTGATTTTTCTTTTGCTTGTTCAAGTATTCTCGCAAGTCGTACATTATCTTCTAGTTTAGCACTTTTACCTTCTGTAATAATAAACTTCAATTAACTGAATGAAATAATAAAATTAAAATTAAAAAAAAAAAAAAAAAAATTAAAAATAAGAATATTATACATTTCTATTTGACTAAATTTATTATAAAAATATTTGTAGGGAATATAAATTTAGTTATTAAACAATATTAATATTTTATGAAGTACCTGCTATCGCTATTTTCATTTTTTGAATATAACTTTGTAGAGCTGCTGACCTTTCCATGTCTTTTTCCATTTTTGTATGCCTTATATTGGCCCATTTGCTGTGTCCAGCAAATCTTTTGCATTCTGTGAAATTTACAAAGTTTCTATGACGTAACGCAAATTTTATTAAACAACTCATTTTTGAAAATACAAAGTTAACCTACAGTACAAAATTTGACAATTTCATGTTAGTTTTGAGGTTAGAGTCTAGTTGATTCTGTAACATTATTTATCGGAGTTTGGAGCTACAGATTTCCAGATGTCGCTCCAATACGGAATATTAAAATTAGATTATACGAATTTACGATTATAATAGGGTTTAGGGTACCTATATTTAGGATTTGGATAGAAAAAAATTAAAATCACAGTCTCAACATACTTAATTCGATTTATTAGGAGAATAAAAATCGTTTCAATTTTATTACAAAATCGTTATAAAAACTATTTACAGGTATGTACACCATAAGAGTCAAAAACAATACTTTTATGTAATTATAACTTAACATTGATTGGCACAAATAGAAGTAAAATAAATGCATTTGCACCCTAACCTGTAGGGCAAGTCTTAATACTGCTTTTTCTCGAAACCTTAGAGCCAAATTTCATATTTTGATAATTTTTTAAGAAAACAACATAATATTTTTTTATTTTGATCTAGTGTTTGAGACCATTTCTGAAACAAGTAAAAAATAACATTTTAATAAATGCCATGAAAGTTTTAATAAAAGATAACAAATGATTCTTACTTTTTTTGAAAACCAAACATATTTAGTAAGCTTTGTTGACCCTGAATGGTTGCAGTCTTTTTTGAGTTACTCCTATTACCACGGCGAGATGAAGATCCTTGCTATTAAGAAAAAATAAAAAAAATAAAAAAAAGAAATATATTCAAAGTTAATCATTATTATTATAAAAACCTAGTTCATTTACAACATTATTTAATTTATAAAATTGTAACAAAACATTCTAATACAAAGTTAATTACCGATGATTGAGACAGTTTTGAGTTACTTTGTCCAAAACTATTATCTCTTTTCAGTCTTTTTTCTGAGGCTGGACTTTCATACATAAACAAACTCGATTTAGCCTCTGAGAAGATTTCCCGTGTTATTGTGAAATCCATTTCTTGTTCTCCATTTATCACTATTTTTTCATCCATTTTAAGTTCTTCATGGGATTCTTCCTTTAAGACAGTACTTTTTGGTTCAGCATTATTATCCAGAACATGAAGGGGTTCTTTTTCAATTAGAGAGTCATCACAACTCATTGCTGAAGTATTTGCGTCTCCACCATCACTGGACCCTTTATACCCACTGTCTTTATCAATTTCTTCATCTTCTTTCATAGACTTGAAAAACAGAAAGATACAATTAATTAAAACAATAAATTTATCTCAAATATTACGTAAAAATAAAAAAAAGGTGTCCTTACCTCTTCATCTTCAAAGGCTTCAGTCTCAGGAATGATTACATTTTGTTTAGGAAAGTTCACGTTTTCCTTATAATCTTCTTCGTCAATATTTACAGCCATGGATTCAGCAACGTCCATTGACTCCTCTTCCTTAGCATCAGTTTTAGATCCTGTGGCAAAGAACTTGCTCTGTGCTACAGCTGTCTCATCTATCACAGTTGGTCTGAGTCGACTCTTGACTGGGAGTCTTCTTCTTACCCTTTGCAAAAGACTTGGTGATGTTTCACTAGGTTTCTTGAATGGGTTAGACCTCCTAACTAATATAGGTGATGTTTGTTCATTTGCCAAAGAAATGTTTAGGTTTGATTTAGTTGGAATTGGGTTGACTGTTTCAGTAGATTCTTTTGGTTCTTCTTTGTACATTTGTATTATTTCATCCATAGACTCCAACTCATATTCTGCAAAAAAAAAAAAAATTCATTTAATGTTAAAATTTAAAAAAAGAATATATTACTACATTTAATCAATAATCAGTAATAGATTAAAAGTTTTATAACAATAACTAGATGTTTGGTAAATAATATCATAAGATAAGATTAGTATTGGAAACCGGAGCAGAAAGATCACCAGTTAAATTTTCGCGCCATTCTAGGTATTTCACGTGACACCACGGCGCTGATCGACGTGCGTTATTCGATTCCTCGAACAGGTAAGATTGCATCGTTTCGAGAGTGTCGACACGCACGAGAGAAAACATACAACGACAAGTCGACAACATGGCGGCGCGTGTTCTGCCATAAAGAGAAGCCCTTTTCAGTACGCCACAGTCTAATTGCAGTTGTGATACATTTGTCAAACTGGGATATACAATTATCTTCTCAGCATCTGTATAGTCATCGTTTTGTCGCTAAACCTTGAGAAAGTACATCGCCGTGGTCTCGGGAATATCCCGAGCCATCCAAGTAAGGGTAAAAGGATTCTAGAACAAGGCGCATGTCATCGAAGGCGGGCTAACGAGCGCGCTTATTAGACGAGGTTATGGTCTCTTGTCGCTCCTGCGGGCGAAACATCGCGTCCGGTGTAATCCGATGCGCTAAGTGTAGCACACCCTTTCACTTGTCCTGCTCGCATAGGTACAAGATCTCACCCGAGGGTATCTTCGAGATCTGCTGCGCTCCGACCCAGTCGCCATTCACCAACAGCTACCCAATGCGCACCCGTAGGAACAACAAACGACGACAACAACAGCAGCTACAGCAGCAGCAACAACAGCCCAACGTTAATAATCTGAACAACATCAACAATTTGAACAACGTCAATAACTTGAACAACCGGAACAACTTGAATAACGGCAATAATAGTAACAGCGGCAACAACAACAATAGCGGCATACCGATAGCCGCTGCCACTAGTAACCAGGACGATAATATGCGATACGGAAAAGTCATGAAGCTGGAAAGTTTGGGAATTATCGAGAAGCCCCTAGCTGACTACAACAGCAATGAGGATGAGGTAAGTTATGAACCAGTTGCATGCTATGCTGCTGTTTTTTTTTTATTTTTTTTCATGATCTAACATAAACCATTGGTTCTCTTTCCTTGTATAGATACAGATTATTGAAGAGGAGTACACAAATATTGAAATCATCGACGAAAATGTAAACCAATATGAAGACAATGGTAATGACGTAATATTAGAAGACGATGTAGAGATTTCTACCCCAAACAACAATCCAGTCATAATAAACGAGATTCCAATTAGAAATAATGATAACAATAGCAGTAGTGATAAAGTCACATTAGAAACTGTGTGGCAAGGTATATCTTCCCTCCAAACGTCAATTTCCAGCATTTCAAGTTCATTAGATACAGTTTCAACACAGCTAAATACCTTTGATCCACGAATAAATGAATTGGAATCATCTATGAATACAATAAAAAATAAAACCCTTAATTTTGAGAATGTGCAAAATGATGTAAGCGGTTTAAGAGAAGATCTTACACGTATTGCAAATGAATTGGAGAATTTAAAATCTAAATCAGCGAACGATCAAACTGTGGGAATCTCTGAAATCATGGTTGAGTTGAAAGAGCGAGACATGAAGTCAAGGAATCTAATCATGTATAATGTACCCGAAGATAACTTAAGAATATCACAAGATTACTCAACTGTAGAAGATATTAACAAATTCAATGAACTAGTGGCTGCAAGAGACGCTTCGCGAGCCCGTGAAATTTTGGGAAATATTCCTAATATTGATTTAGATGAAATGGACACAAGAAGACTTGGGCGATCAAATCCTAATATTTGTCGTCCTTTAAGAGTTAGTCTTTCCTGCAAAGAAGATGTAATCACAATAATGAAGAACAGGAGATTCGTTGACAAACAATATACTGTCAAAACAGATTTGACTAAATTTCAACAGAAGAAAATAAAAGAGCTCAAAGAGGAGCTTGATAAGATTAATTTAAACAAAGAAAATCCATCTATGACCATTAGATTTGTTAGTGGTGAACCCAAGCTTGTGCCGATAAGACGAGAGTTCCAAAAATTTGAATAAGGTTCATAATTATTATCAAATTAGACAAATCCAATTAGAAGCTTGTTTTTGTTTGAATGATCATTAATGTGTTCGTAGGATTTTTTAAATTCTAAACTGATAATTTGCTTTATTTTGATCGATAAGTATTTCTACATCTCTACATGATTATAAAAATGTACAAAACTTTCTATTTGTAAACAACTGAGAAAAAAGCTCAGACAATACCAAACACTTTCTTTTATAAAATGTAACATTTTTCTTATTTTGTTTTTTTTTTCTAAATACATAAATATTAAATTTAATTAAAATATAAGTTTATTACTTAAAGTATTTATAAATATTCAGTTTGATGAAAAGGGAATACTTATATGTAAACAATGTACTCTTTTTGTTAAAAGTAAGAAAATCATAATATTTGATAAAAAGTAAGACTGTGACATAGATGTTAATTTCATGCATGTTTAATTGTGTGTAAGAGAAAAATCACGTCATGTAGTATAAAACATTGATTAATGATGTATATGTAATTAAATGGTAAGAATATCAATGATTACTTATCTCATTATTTCACTTCATTAGTATTTTATAGTGTATTAATAAAGCACTTTAATATCAATTTCTCATATTTAAAATACTGTGCATTAAAAAGTATAAGCTGGATAATTTACTTTTACTTTTAGGAATAAATACAATATTCTTTAGAAAACCTCAGATACAAAATTCTTTTATCTTCATTTTTACATCTCAAAAATAAGTACTTAAAATGTTATTTTAAGTTCACCTAACTACAAATGTTTTATACAATATGACTATAATATTACAAACAGTTTTACATTCAGTGTATATTGGAATTAAAATTTTTTTAAAGTAGAATAAGATTACTTTTTTAAAATTCAGAATTTAAGATAAGCGTTAACATATGTTTTTTTATGATACAAAAGAATCCTAGGTATCAGTCATCAGTATCGAAAAGATCATCAATTAAACATTCAATGTAATAGGGTACTACTTGTAGATGTTTTTTGTATTAAAATATGAGTATAGATGGTTCTTGAAAACAGATAATTTAACATTTAAAACTAAAGCAAAAAGCAGTTTATAAATTAAATTAAACTTTTTTAAAATTAGTACAAGACATAGTATTTATAGAGTTTTTAAAACAAAATAACTTCTTTAATATATACAATTTTGTTTCTATTCACAGCCTCTGCTTTAAAAAATAGTATAACAAAATAGATTATTAGTTTTAAATGTAGAATTCACGATTTCGTTTTATGTCGTTTTAAATAAATCAGTGAAACTAATATGCATTATAATTATGTACAAATTTTCTTAAATTCCCATTGTTTTAATTCCTAAGCTCTTTTCTTAAACAATTTTTCTTCATAATTCTTCTTAATTAAAATATTTCTAATTATATTTAAATTTACTTTAATATTAATTATTAAAATGTAAAAAGTAAACTTACCCTCGAAAGTTCGTTTTCTCGGTGTCAACTGCTTCAAAGCATCTGTTTTCAGCGTCACGACTTGACCGCGAGTACTTGCAATCCTTGCTGGCAATTGCTTTTCTTTATTTGGGGTGACAGTTTTAGGTTTCTTCTCTTTTACCGCTTTGATCTTGAAATCGCTCGACCAAATACTCGTGTGTTTCGCCACGGCTGTCTCGCTCCAAGCTGAACGTAGCTTACGAGGCTTTGAACAAAAGTGCATTTCAATTAAATAATTTTTCCTTCAGTTCCTTTTTTTATGAAATAATGTATATTCACCTTATCGGGATCATAGTTATGGAGCTTTTCCATACTGAATGGATCACAATTGCCAAGTGCCAGTTGCCAAGCGAGCTGCGGATCGATTTCAGTTCCGGCGTGCTGGAGCTGCTCCGGAGTTACTTCCGGAGTCGGGGGATTGAGGCGCACCTGTTTGCGCGTCAACGGGCAGTAGACGAGCTGGTGCTTGAACGTAACCAGCGCTCGCATGAAATTGTCTCTATACTCTTTCGTTACCGCAAGCGATTTCATATTCAGGGTCGAGGCCAGCCTCTGTAGCGCCTAAAAATATTTTAAGATTTGATTTTTTGTATCTTCGTGACATTTTTTGTTGTGTAAGAACTTACGTTGTAAATATCGTCATCGGTATTTTTAACAATAAATTTACAAGCTTTTCCCAAGCCAATGCCAGGTAGGGAAGCCAGATAATCACAGCCAGAAAGAATACACATATAACGAAATTTGTCTATATGGAAGTTGTTGAGTCCAAGTCCCATTGCTAAATGAAGACGATCTTGTTCAACTAGAACTCCATATCCATACAGGTCCATTTTGAAAAATATCTAGAAAATAATTATTTCTTTAATGTAATTTGAGCTATTAGAAAAATTATGAAGCAATTTGTTGAAACTATAGCATTAATATCAAACAAAATTTATACCTTAGTACAACCAAACAAAGTAAGGTCACTGTCTTCAGTAATTATAACATCAGCAATCCCGCATATATTGAGGTAAGCAAGTTGAGCATCTGCCTCGTAGGGAGCCACAATGCAATCCACATTGTGAGCTTGACATTCTTTGATTACTTCCAGAGCCATGTTATGGCTAACATCCAAAGATCTTCTTAGAAGATTCTTTCCCTCATATATTTTCCCCATTTTCATTAAATCAGCTGCTCTCTTTCTATTGCTATTTCTTGATCTTTTGAGAAAAATCAAAAATTATTACTTACTTTCGATCTTTTGGAATGATTTATAAATTTGATGTAAACAGAAACTTACTCCCTCCTTTTTACTTCAGTTTCTGCTTTAGCTGGGAGATGCCTCCCATCAAAAACTAATATTGGCTTTATTTTGTGACCAAGTAACATATTAACAAATTTCATACAATATTTGACATACCTAAAACAGATCAAGTAATATATTGTATATAATTTTAAATTCTTATTAAGTTTTATTTGGCCTGATTGCAGTCAGAAGAACTTACGCATCAGTAGGCTGACCCATTATAATTTTATCAGCACAAGAAAATGCTCCTTTGTGCAGCCAACAGTATGTGTCAATTGCTACAGTTTTCCCAGAAAATTCGGAGATGCTAGTTTTCTTTGAGGATTTTTCCAAAAATGGAAGGAGGCCTGTAATACCCATCTAAAATACAAAATGTCAGATAAAACATCACTTGTAATTGCAAAACAAATGTATAATTTTCCAATTGACATCTGTGTTTTGATAAAATAAAAAGAATTTAAAACAGAAAATAATAACAATAGAAGACAGACATGGAAAATTTAAATGAAATATAACTAGACCAATTGGGAGTCTAATAGATACATTCAAAAATCAATAATTTCTTTTGTTACATATAAGGATTAAAAACATGCTTCTTCATTGTCATGTATGCTATTTTCCATAAAGATACTAAATAATAGCAATCAATGAAAAGAAATGTAAACAATCATCAAAAAAACAAACCTTTTTCTCGTATTTTGCTCTAAAGTGAAAAACAAGCAATATTTTATAACCTCAATGAAAACACGCCCAACTGTTGACATAAAATTCACAGCAGATCGGCGCAGGTACCACGAAAACACGTGAAAACAAGGAGCGTCTCCGCCTCATGAAAAATCCGGCAGGCTTCTCTTTTTGGCTCGCGAAAACCGTAGGTCGTCGGGGTCGCAGAGCCGAGACCAGCTAAACATCGGCGCCATGGGAGAAAAGCGCGCGAATCCGTTATAATAATTAATCGCGCGCGCCCAGAGCGTTGACGGTCCTGAAACACGCGTGACGGTCGCGTACATAGATTTACATCTTTACATTCGCGATATATGTGAGCATTTATAGCTTGTGCGAAATATATACGTAGCAGGCTAGAGCTAGTAGGTTGATGATTGATGAGTAGAGTGTTTTGGATACGGGTTAAGTTAGGCCCGAGCGAGTTTATTTAAAATTTTGCGAGATCGCAATAAGTATAACGTTCGTCGTGCGCGACTGAGAGACAGATTTTATAGAAAATCTACTACGAAAACATGGAGGAGCTGAGTGATCGTCTGGCCCTCGACCTGGAGCTCGAGAGTGAGGAGGAGATCCAGAGGGTAGAGGATGAGAATTACTTGGCAGAGCAGGACAAACAGTTCAAGGAACTGCAGAAGAAGCTCATCAATTTGAAAGGTTAATTTTTTCCCTTGGGTTCATTGTCTCATGTGAGTTTTCACGTTATTGAAGGTGTTTTCTGGTTGCAGAGGAGAATAAGAGGCAGATGGACATTATCATTAACAATCTGGATGAGCTGATAGCCAACAAAGCCTTGATTGAGAAAACCCTCGATGAGATTGACGATCAGAGTGACGTACTTGTACCTGAGTTAAAGAACTTGTATGTACAAAGTATAAACTTTTTATATCTGCAGTAGCCATTTTAATACATTTTTATATATATCGTAGGTCGATTGTGGATGTTATAACCACCCTCACAGAGGCCAAAAACGAGAATCAAACATCACGGCTCGATGCATCTGATAAAGACCAACAAAATAATGTATGATATAAATTGATTTCCACAATACATAATCATTTTGAATCAGATAATATTTAGCTATGTAAAATCTTTTATAATTACAGTCACCTGCATTAAAGAGCAAAACGGATGAAAACTCAAAAGAAAGTACTACAGATGATAAAACTAATGTTAATCAAGAGGAAAATGATTCGGAGAAGGATGCTTTGAGTGATTGTGGTTCATTTCAAAAATTGTGTGATCAATACATAGGTAATTTTGAATGATACCTGAGATTATAATGTTTTACAAATTTATATTAAATTTATTTTATTTTTTAGATAAAATTAAAATCCCTCCAATAGATTTGAACTTTGAAACTCTCAGTAAGTAACAAAATTTTACCTATAAATAAAAAAATAGATACTTATTTTCCATATTATGATTTTCCAGCTACACAAAAGCCTGATGATTAAATCTCTATAAAACTAACTGCCAGCTGTTACATAAATAGTGTATACAACATTTTTAAACATTTTATCAAAGTGATTAATTTATTTTTTATACATTTTGTACTAAATAAATCTCTAAAAATCTAACATTTATAAATGTAGATAGCAGTAACTATGTATATTAAAGTATTTTGTATTTTACAATTTTTATCTTGTTTAATCAATCATTTTATTGGATGTTGTTAAAATATTCAATATTTTTTTTAATTATCAGTTCACAATCCTATTAGATATTTTTATACATTAAAAAAAAGCATAATATTAACAGGCAAATAATAAATTTGTAAAATTTTGTAAAAAGGAAAATAAATGTCACCATTAAACTTCATCCAAAGCAAGATAAATTATATTTATAGATCTCAAGGTTAGAAACCGTACTATAAGGTAAGATAAAAATTAATAAATAATTAATGAAATTTTAATTAGATTTTATTTTCACATAAAAAAGTAACAATTCATTTTATTCTATACTTATCAGCTAGTAGAAAAAGCAAAGTCTTTTGCACCTTCCAACTTATTATCTAATTCCCACTTTAACAAAACAAGATGTGGATCTACAATATCCTGAAAAATTATTTTTCCTTAATTTAATTTATCTTTTAATAATATCTTTTTCAGTTATCTTAAAGTCCCTTCAAATTACCTTAAAATGAGTTGTGTATTGAGTACTTGATGGCACTTCTGAAATGTTGGATCGCCCTTCTAGATTAAGTCTACTTTCAATTTGACTAAATACATCTTTTTCTGGCATTTCATTTAATTCATGTATGTGAAGTGACAGGCTTTTTCTGAAAATTCGTTATTATTTACATTATTTGTTCATTAATTGAATTAATTTTATCAATTGTACCTGGCTAACTCAATCTTTTCAGCTGCTATTTTGCTTTCTCTTTCAGTTAACAACTCCTGTTGTTTTTGCAATTGATTGAATTTTTCCTTGTATCGCTCTTCAATAAAGTGTGCTTGTTTCAAAGCCTGCAGTCCTTCTTCTCTTTTAGCTACTGCTGACTGATTTTTAAAATTCATTTTTGTATCATTCATGTAAAGTCTATTTAAAAAAAATGATTCATTAAACTAGTTACTTTACAAACCTGTGTAAATTCTTGTAGTTCTTTAGCTTTTAGTATAAGATGATTTTCCTTTTCTTTAATGGCATTTTTCTGTATTTCCAGTTCATTTAGCTTATCTTGCCACTTCTGTCTTTCTTGATTGGCACTTGCTGCAGCTTCCTGAGCAGCTCTTATTGTTGCCTCTAACTTTATAAAGTATTCCCATATATTTATAAATAATCAGATAATAAATTATGTATTATTTAGTTCTTGCACTTACTTCTATTTTAGCAGATTCATCAACTCCAATTTTCACTCTATTAAAAATTTGTAACTTTCCCCTTTCTGAAGCTAAAGCTTGCCTTTCTTGGGCAAGCCACTCTAACTGTCTATCTTCTTCTTTTGTCCATGCATCTCTCATTGATTGTAATCTTTCACGTTCCCATTTAGTCTGTTCAACAAAAATTTCTCTATCTCTTAGAAGGGCCTGTTCTTTTGATTTGAGAATTTCTTCGCTTTCTTTGAAACAAGCGTTTTGTTTATGGAACTCTTTTATTAATTCAGTAGTGTCAGATTCAAGTTTTTGAACAGTTAATAATAGTTTTTGTTTTTCATCAACAAATGCATCTTTTTGTTTCTCAAGTAAATTCTTCAAATCTGCAGAGTAAAAACTTATATAGTAAATATATCGAAATATATATATTCAAGTATGATTGAAATTCACTAACATTCTATATTTTTCTCTTGAACTGTGAAATGGCTATTTTGAGTCTCAATAAAGCTATTGTCCCTGGTTTCAAATCTTTTTTGCAATTCTTCAAGGTTTTCTACAATTACTTGCGATTTATTCAATACGTTTTCGACGTTTATACCGTCAACTCTCATTATTTCAATTGCTTGACGTTCAGACTCCTTAGACTTTGTTATCCTTTCAATTGTTTCAATATGCTCCTTTTGAAGAATTTCTAAACTTCTATAATGACGTTCACGAATTTCGTGAACGAGTTTATCATTTTCTTCCTAAAATTTTTATTATGAATAGCAAGTTTACCCAATAAAATATATAAATTTTAATTTAAATTTTACCTTGAGTACTTCCTTTTCCTCTTTGTGTGCTCTTTCCTTTTCAGCCAATTCTTCTTTCAGCTTTTCAATCTTTACTTTGTAGTCTGTTTCAAGGCATTCTATATCATCCTGCATTCTTTTCTCCATGTGGACCATTGCTTCTTCAAGAAATTGAATTTGCTTTCTGAATTTACAAAAAATTAAATAGTTATGTAATCAATTTAATTACGTTTGAATAAAAACTATAATTTACTTATAGGAATCCTCAAGTATAGATATTTCTTTTTCATGTTTTTCTCTTAAACTCTCCAAAGTGTTTTCCAAGTAAAGCTTTTCCAATTGAACCTTTTGTATAAGACTCTCTGATTCCACCTTACTTTCTTCATGCTCCAAAGAATCCATTTTCATTTCTTTGGTCCTTGCAAAGGGCAGTGAAGATATTGCAGTTGGCTGAGCTGTTAGTGTCTAATAACTTTTCCTGTTAACTTCACACCATACAAAATAAAATATTTATATAAAACATTTTTTGTTCTCCTTACTTGTATGTAAGTATCTATCCTATCTTGCTGTGCCTTCATTTGTGCTTCAATCACACTTTGCCTCTCAATTTGCCTAGAAATGAGCATGTTGAACTGCTTTTCCTGCTCAGACAGTTTAACTTTCTGCATTTCTAAGAGATAATTCAGCTTATCACCCTGCTGAGACATGGCTGCTGCTGTCCTCAGTTCATGTTCCTGCTGCTGCATGTTTATCATTGCTGCCTGCTGATCAAATTCCATGCCCAGCATTTTTGTTACTAGGTTTTGGTCAACATTTCCAATCCCTAGTTAAACATTTATGTAATGGAATTTATTTATTGGTTTCTTCAAGGTTTTTAGATATTTGAAGTTTGTTACCAGTCATTGATGAAATAATTGGTGCAGTCACTGATGTTGTCATGATAGATGGATCTGTCAAAGCTGACGAAGTTTTACTTAAAGTTTCAGCAGATTTCATGCTAGATAGAACTTCACTTTGGGTAGTTTTTTCTGTTTCTTGCCTTGGCTCTTTTGGAACTTTTGGACCTCCAAGCCATTCTGGCAGATCTTCAATGACTGGAGATTTGAATGCCACTTCTGCAGCTGGTGTCTGAGCTTTCTTCTCTTCAGCCTTTGATGGATCATCAATCTAAAGTGAATGTTTATAAATTATTTTTCATTCAAACAAAAATATTAAATCACCTGTATTTGAAGTTACCTGCCAACTAGATGCTGATAAAAGACCTAGAGGATCATTTTGCACTGTTGAAGCTCTTCTACCTCTCCTTGGCTGTATTTCCCTTTGTGCACCCAATGAAAGTCCAGTTGCACTTGAAGTCTTACTTGTGCTCTCAGTTCCTAAACCTATTTACAATTATTACAAATGTATTTCAATTATCCGCATTATTTTCGAAATAAAATTATCTCACCAGTAAGAGATTCTCCCGGACTCGGTCGAGTCGCAGGCACGTCGAAGTTAAATGTATCTTTTTTTCTCCTCGTATCGAGCAGCGGACTAGATTTCGGCCTAGTGCCGAACAAATCTTCCATTAGCGAAGACTTTTTCGCTTGACTAGGTGCGGCCGGCGCTTTGGACTTTGCCGGCAAATTGGAGATTACGTCGTCGTCGTCGTCGAAAATCGATTTCATTTTTGGTGCGCTTATCGATGCTGGATTTTCTGGTTTCGAAGCAACTGGATCATTGGCTGGTGTTCTAATGTAGGTAGGTAGTACCGGTTCTTTTGGAGCTATTTCTTGTGCTTGGGCTTTGGGTTTGTCTACTGTATCTACGGGGGTTTTGGCAGGAAGTACTGGCGATTTTGGCGTGACCTCTTCGGTTTCTTTTGCTTCAGAATCTTTAATTTTAATAGGAGTAGAATTTTCGTCATCATAATTTATGCCAAATAAATCAGCTATTTTGCTGTCTTTGATAACAGCTGTAGGGGTTTCTTTCAGAGATTCTTGGAAGTCTTCGTCATCAGAGAAATTTAATTCTCCAGGTGGATCACTATTCTCAAAATCTAAAAATTCCATTTTCAATCAATAACAAATTATGAAAATAAAATATTAATTTACACCAATGGAAAATTATACCTTTAAACATTACTCTCTTTTTTGATTCAGTCTCTTTTCCCATAACATTTTTACCAAACAACAGGTCATCCAAGTCATCCATTGCATTCGTAGCCCTTAAAATTCATTAAAACTATCATTAAAAATTCCTAAAACCTATTAAAAAATAATTATTATTATAAATAATCTAAAAATTATTAAAAAATTATTCTGACACAAATTCTCTGTACCCTAAAAAACTAAAACTTTGTTAACAACAAATTCAATTATTGTCCATTCGGAGCAGCCTTATTATTAAAACAAAACGGTAACGCTATATCAAAGCATATCAAACCGCGCATCTCTTACAGAAAAATCCAGCAAGTCCGCTCAACTACTCATCGTCGTGAATCGTGCAGCTATTCCAGAACCAGCCTCCGTCTCGTTCCGCCATCTTTCTCACTTATCCGTGCCTTTTTAATTTAAAAACCTGCACATGAGTTTAAATGACCCTGCGGTGCATCATATATCGAAGCTACTCCGTTTTCTCGCTTTGTTTTGAATTCGTCGCGAGGCCGCTCAGCTGACGGTTGCCCCGACAACCGAGTCCTTGTTCTGCTATTGGTTCTTTAAGTGTCACGTGACCAGTGCTCCAAAATGACGTGGCAGAAGTGGGTAAATAAATCATAACCTAGATCGCAGAAAGGGCGTCGTCGTCGTCGTCGTCGTCCTAGAGGTGCATCAGTGTTTGTGTACTTGGATTTCTGTCTCGGGGACGATGGGGGACATTTCGTTCTCCGGGCGGGCGTACGCCAAGATCATCCTCCACGCCGCCAAGTATCCGCACTGCGGGATCAATGGATTACTCCTGGGGAAGCTAAGCAGCGGCAAGTCCGCGGGCGAGCTCCAGATCGTCGACGCGGTGCCGCTGTTCCATGTGTGCCTCCACGTGTCGCCCATGTCCGAGGTCGCCTTGACGATGGTTAGTCCCGTTTTGCTTTGCTTCTGTGGTGTGCAGGCGCTATAGATTCAGTGTTTGTGTGAAAGGCTTGATTTAGCTGCTTGATATGGCTAACCTCATGGAGGCTGTGAGGTCACTGCTGTCAGTTCTATGGGATTTTTTTTAGACATTGTTTGTGTTTGTCTCTTATAGCCGTCTGATACTTTTTATGTGGTATAAAGTATCTTATTACCTGCTTTTTTAATAATATTTTGTGTTTTGTAAACAGTTTAGTCATTTTATGAATTATTTATGAATCTATGAATTATTTTTGTTAGTCATTGATTGTGTTTTGGAGTAAGATAAGTTTGAATTTGTTTTTTTTTTTTTTAATAATTGTTGTCAATAATAAATAACTGTTTTAAATAATAAGCTAATAATTTTAATTTTTAACTATGTAGGTCGAGCAGTTTGCAACTAATCAAGGTTTAGTCATAGCAGGTTATTACTTGGCCAATGAAAACATCAATGACATAAGGTAGCACACTACTTAAATTATTTAATTATTTATTTAAAAAAGTTTCTGTTTCTATTAATAGTTTTCATTCATTTTACAGTACTGACAAACCTGCACACAGAGGTATTTCAGAGAAAATCGCTGAAAACTTCAATCATGCAGTTATTGCAGTGGTTGATAATAAAGAAATGACTATTGGCATGAATGCAAATCCCTTAAGAATTTCACAGCATTCAGATGGAAAATGGAAATTCAGGGACAAGTCTAGGCAAGTTATTTTAATTTATTATATTCAATTGTTTTAATAATACAATTAATTATTTTCACTTGTTTTATATGTATAAGAGTTGAAATAAAAATTAAATGTATTTCTATTACAGCATAAATTTTGAAGGAGGAGCTGGTCTCTTAGAAGCAATGTACTATATCATGAGGAACGAGGAATACAGGAATCTAGTCGATTTTGATAATCACCTTGACAATATCTCACTGGACTGGCGAAATTTGAAGCTAAATAAAGCGATAGAAGAGGCTATGAAGAACCACCGATAGGTTGAATTTGTAAATAGTATCAGATATACATAATTCTTGTTTTCTTTTATACGTATTCGTATTTCTCAAGGTAATCATGTATAATATTCCACGAATTTCACTAAAATATAAGGAACTAAAGTTGTCACAAAAAACCACTAAATTAACGTGACTTAATTTATTTGATAGCTGTAGTTATACCTGTTAAAATAATTTGGACCAAAGCTAAAGTACAATAATATATTAAAACCATCGTGTAGCAACCAAAAACCTAATTAAAAAAGTAGTTTGAGAGGAAAATAAAAGAACTACATGTCAGGAGGAACGAATGTTTATTTATTCATTCAATATCGTTTTTTTATTCATTTTTGTTTCATTTGGTGCATAAATGTACGTCAGACGAACGCTCTCAAAGAATAAAACTTGCTGGGCTGATACAACGCCGAAAAGAAACTAAAGAACAAGACTCTCGCGCGAGATATGACTATTAATCATTGTTATCATTTTTTTTTGTCGTTTTTTTGTTGTGTTCGCATATATAATCAATCAACATCATCGTCGTCTCTCCTGTTCTCTCGTCTAATCTCAGGTACGGAAACTGCGCATTTTTATTTGTTTTTGTCAAATGTATGTAAGAGTACGTGTATACTCGGCGTACAGCGAGGATTCGTCGAAAGACCTGCGAAAAAATTGACTCGTTCGCTCTTTTTCTACACCGCCGTCTTCGTCAACGAAAGCTCGCCTCGTGTTTTTTTTTTATTTTACGGGCGCACGTGCGCCTACCTCGAAAACAACGCTTACCAATCGAAATTGTTAATAAGTATAGTATTAGAGAATTTCGTCATTTTTGATTGTTTTTACCTTGGAACGCGCGATCGACAGTGTTGTTTTCGCAGGTAGCCAGGCGCGCCGCGGTCGACTGGTCATTGAACATTTAAAAGTGTTGTTTTTTCATCTTTATCCATGCTAGTTTTTATTTTCCTTATGAAAAAATACTTCGAATTTCTAAGACCTAAGTTTTTTTTATTTAGCTAAAAATACCCTTCGACGATATCGGTACTAGTTAACCCAACGATGCAACTCTTTCGAAGTACTTATACTTGCTAATCGTCCAATCATCGCTCACCGATCTACAACGATATTATATACGTCGACGTAACATTTTGGTTCGATATATATGCTGCAAGAATATTGCTAGGACTTGGTATAAGTTTGACAGCTTAAACTTCAAGCAGTACAATTATATGATTCTTTCGTTTTTATTCGAATTTGACGTGTCAACTATACCTTTTCAGCAGGTACTACCTCAATTTTAAGCTGAACAGTTATATTGCTTGACTACAAATGCAAGGAACTTATTTTCTCGCAGTTTCAATAATGTTATCGTCGACTTTCCCTCGTTCATCATTACTCATCACATCTCTCGACTGTGTAAAATTCACTTTTCGAACTCGTCGATTTTCTCACTGCAACGTTCATCTACGATTAGTATTATTTTTATTATATTAAGCGACGTGTAGATTCTTTTCATTACATATAAAAGTCAAGATATGCTGCCTAAGGCGATTGAAGCCGCATCGAAGATTTTTTTGCGCGTTTTCTTCTCGATCTCTTCGTTTTTTAGTTTATAATATGTGTTCATTGACTCATTGTTTGCAATTGGATATTTCACAAATTTCTTCTTCCACTCCGCTATTACAATTATACTGCTAAAAAAATGCAAACGGATCGTTTACAATTATACATTCATCACAATGCGGATTTCTTTTTTTTTCTTCTTTTGCTTTTTTCACTGATCAAGCAAATAACAAATTACGCAGCTAATAACAATTCTTAAAGGTATAAAAGAAAATTATTGCTTATTTCCTATCACTGTTCATTTTTCCATATTGTTATTTTTTATCAAGGCGTCAATTTAAAGTTTAACACTAAAATTGCAAAAATTAAAAAACAAAAGGAAACGATCTTATTCTTTATTCTCTCTCTTATAAAAATCTGATTCGCATTGCATGCTCCTGTTATTACAAAACAAAAATCAATATACACCGTATAGACATCGCGAAATATCCAATTCACCCGACCCTTCGACTACACGTAACAACGCGTTGCGCGCTTTCATCTCTATTTACTCCCATTTAACACACATACTGTCTCTCTTTCTCTCTCGCTCTCTTCCTCTTTTTAACAATATTCGTTTCACTCACAACGAAGATTCAAGCGGAAGCGACGACGTGTATTATAGCACGTGTGTTACAGTACGTGTATGTGAGTGTGTGTGAGTTTTATTATTTTTCGCATCACAGATCAATTCAGACGTATCAAAAATACTCGCGCGCGTGTTTGTGTATGTACCTACGTACGTGTGTTTGTAACTTATTGAATGAAATGTTCTCGCGTACAATAATGGTGTGTCTCAGTGTCTGATGCACGTCTGTATGTATGTGTGTCTGTATGTATGAATGCGCGTGTCGTACAGACGCGGGAGAGAAAAACGCGCAGCTAAAAGTGTCCTCCCTTTGTCTCTCATCCTCCACGTCCCTCGTTTCCTTTTCCTTTGCCTTTCGCTTATGCTCTTTTCTTTCTTTTTTTTTGTTCTCCCGTTTGTTTTCCCGCTCTCGACTTTTGTGTGTTCCTTTATAATAGATACGTTCCGCGGCACGCGCGCTCCTCTCTACGAAGGTAAAAACAATATATATCGTTTTCCTATCGGTCTCGTTTAGCCTAGAGTGTTAAAATATGAGTTTGAGATACACATTTTACGCTGATTTGGTCCAAAGCTTTTTTTTTCTCTTCATGATTCGTCGGTCAAATCATAATGGGAAAGTCCTCGCTGGAAACTCTTTTAATTTCGTTTTTCAAACGCTATATAATTAACAGTTGAAATAATTGTCACGCCAGTGCTTCATTTCTATAGTTGAATAAAAAAGAAATGGTACTTTTGTGAATTTAAAACTCAATTTTTTCCGGAAAATCATTGCGAACGAGTTTCAAGACGAAGAGTTTCCCTGACACGATGATATACACTTAAAAGGTACTAGGTAGAACGCATTATTATGTATATGAATAGATATCCGAGATAAAAATCTCTCATCTTCGCGTAATAATAATAATTCATCGTTCGGATAACACTCATGTCCCTACAAAAATGAACAGCGACGCTTTCTAAGAAAGAATCCTTTGATTGTTCGTCTCTCGAACTGCTGATGCGCGAGCCTATTCATTTTTTTTACATATATACTTATGGTGTATATAATATTTTTACCCTTTAAATATAGCTGCTTTTCGTAAAAAAGACGCGGCTTAAAATCCTTTAGTCGTTTAAAGCTACCGACTACGGTCTATCAAAAAACACTCGCAGCGCTCCATATCGTTTGGGCTGCCCGAAAAATTAGCCGTTAAATTACGTCATTGAACAAACAATCAAACGTTTGTCTTGTCCTATACAAACAACAACTCAACGGTAAAGATAAACAAAGTTTTGTTTCGTAAATGCACATCATTTTGCACTTAATCATATTGCGTTTGATTAAAGGCATATTATTTATACGTCAACGTGTGTATAACGAAATGTAGTTAAATGCAACGCTTTTTCCCCTATTTTAGGGGAAATTGCCATATGCAAAATCGACAAAGCTTCGGATAAAATTGTCTTACAACACACTTCACCTGTTTTTTCTTATATACGCTTGGTTTTTTTTTCTTTACGTTCCTATATATAACATTACAAAGACGCAGTATAGCGCTATAGAGAAGAGTTTGAAGAATCTTTTATACTTAGATTATACATACTTGCTTTTTTTGCACTCGCCTAAAAGTCTAAAAGTGATATTTTATTTTGCTTTGCTTTGTGGCTTTGCTCATATTCCATTGCGTGTGTATATATATAATGTGTATAATACGTGTGGCTGCGTGTGATATTTGCGTGCGCACGATTCGAGGCATACATATTATCGTAAATATTTTAGACTTCACCGCAGGTGTCAGGTGACATACGTAGGAGTGTGTGTATATTAGCATAGAGTCCGTACTTTCGCTCATCGCTCTTTTTTCCCCCTTTAATTGAGATTTTCTGCTCGTTTTTTTACGGTTTATATAGGTAAGTATATGTTTTCTTTTTGCTTTGTGCAGGTGTGCTTCCGCCTCGCAATCGACGCAGTATTAATTATAATATTGTATAGAGGGGTAAGGGAATTATATTAAGCTTTGACTAAATCATGCTCGAGAAACGCGTCGAATTCGATTTCTTGGTATAAGTATTGAAAGCCTCGTCTCTGATATATAACTATTAGAAAAATAAATAAAGTATGTAGAGTGAAAATTTTGTCTCGGCTAATGTAAATCTCTCTTTGTTATTTTACAAATTATTCGAAGAAGATCGACTTTTGTGTTCTATTTGCACGCGTTTTCTTCTTCGTGGTAACAATATTTTGTACTGATGGTAAATAATTAAGGTAGAAATATATATATATGGTAACTATTGCATCATTGATTATCTATTGATCTCTACCAAAACAAGAAGTATATAACGAATTGTGGCTTACAGAGATTGAGGATAGTGTAACAGTTTGTCAGCTCACAATCGCCCTTGAAATTGAAAAAAGAATAAATATTTAACGAAGTGTCAAAGTCGATATAAAAATTCAAATATCGCGCCATTTCGGAGCAAAGTTAAAATTTTGATAACAGCTTTAATGTTTCGTTAAAATGAAGTACTCCTATAAAAATAGTTTTTATAGTCATCCTTTAGTTTGATCCTCACTGAAAAACGCAATTTGACAATGTAACATTTTCCCTCGGAGAAAAAGAACGAAGTTTGAGAATATTCGCTTGATTAAAATATAATATGTACATATCGAAAAGAGAAAGCTATTTCTCCGTTATTACACTCGACTAATAACCGGTTGTTTTTTTTTCATTTTTGTTGTAAAAGCAACGTCGACGATCGATCGTGCGACGCTCGTGTTCTTAAAACGTTATACATCCTCTAAAATATATGTATGAAGGGCTTAGCTCTTTCAACAATAAATATTTTTTCTTCGTCTTTCCTAATTTTTAAAAAATACAAGACTTACATATCGATACAACATCATTTGTAATGTTCGTTATAGCAAATTAACCACTTTGTCTTTATTTTTATGTATAAATTAATATTGTCGCGATTGCGAGATCGTGAACCCGAGGCGCGATCGTCTTGCGATCGTCCTCGGCTCAATTTTATATTTATCGCCCGGTGAGAGAGTATTGACAGAAATTTTATTAGAATCCGGCACAAACATACAATAAAATAATTTAAATCTATTTATTAGTTTCCGAAAATCGCTTAGTGTTTATTATAAGTTATTAAACAACGAGAAATGTCAAAAACAAGTAAATACTATAAATTAGAAAAACATGCAAAAATACAAAAATGCGGTTATTATATATAATTTTAAACTCTATATGAGCTTCGATCTTTCCTAAAAGAGGCCTTTTAACGTTTTTTGCACTCCAACAGAAATTACTATAATTAGAAAAACGTTGCTTTTTAGACTGACAAAGTAACATTCAATAAATTTTAATAACAAATTTTCCTAACAAAACTATAAAAACTGCCGGATTCTCAACAACCTCCATGAATTCCCTATCACGCGAGCCACCCTATTTATTTATTTAATTACAATTCAACAACGACGATATCCTCTGTATCCTTCACTACATATCTGCGCGCGCACGCTCATAGATATTATTTACAACCTCCTCCGATCTAACGTTAATAAATACATTTTCAAAACCCTCTCCCCCTCATGCAACAACATATCTCTACCTTCTCTTCCTCCATCCATCCACCCCACCACATTGTCTTAAATAACATTATTACTTCGTTTCAATGAATTTTATAACAACTGCCTCGATCTGCACGAAGCCGAATCAACAACGTTTTATTTAATTATTTATTTATTTTTTGTTATAGTTTTTGGACGGTTGTGCTAAAACCAATTGGAGGAATCCCCCGGAGCCTTTAAACCCTCCTTGCATGCTTATATACTTGCTTGTGCGTCGCGCGAGAAAGTATATTAATATGTATATTAATATGATATAATATAATAACGCGTGTGTATGTGTGTACATTATATAAGCCGCCACGTCCAGGGGGGCGATTCCGAGGCGCAACGAATATATTACATAATTATAACAAACTCATTGTCGCAACTCTCCCTCTCATACGCGAAGCGCAATAAACGCAGGATGAAAAATGCAAGTACATGTTTACATATACGCGTGTTCTTCCTTCTGTTTTCTTGTTTTCATCGTCATCGTTTTATTTTATTATTACGTGTCTACGTTACTTTTTTTTCGTTACTCTTCTCCTTGTCTGCTGCTTTCTCTCTACGTCCTTACTTAATCGAGATCTGCGAAGTGGTTCGACCGTAGGATCGCATGTGGGTTTAATGTACGCGCGTGTGCGAGAAAATTCTTCTGCTTTTTTTTGTTGGTTTTATTATATACTTTCATTTGCGTCGGCGCGACGACGACGTCTGCCGGCCTCCGCGGCGGTCTGTGCGAGGCGAGCGTCGAACAAAACTGTAAATCAAAGACAGTTATTAATTGATTCAATCATTTTAATGATTGTTTGTATAATAAAGAAGGGATGGGAAATGGGATAAGCTTACCGATTGCGTTAAAACGACAGAGCGAGTCCGTATTTTTAGTATCGGCTGCCGTTGTAGCTACCAAAGCTGCCAGAGTAACAAAAGCACCCGGTGTCCCGGCAGATGTGCTGGTAGGATCTCGAGCGGCCGTACCCATAACCGTATCCGTACATCTGTGAAAAGATCGTTAAAGTTTTTCTTTTAAGTTGTGATAGGTTGCTTCTTATTCGTAAATTTAGCATGCATTAAATTTTCGTTTTTGTAATTAAAACTATAGGTGGTATGAATGATTTGATTAAAAAAGATCATGGTTTCTTAATAATTTCAGTATAATTTTTCTTATTACATTAACACTTTTATGCATTCGATACCAGTTAAAAAAATATAAGTGTAAAAATACTTTTAACTCATTACTATTACAAATATCTTATAAATCAATACTAGTTGATGAACAAATAATACATAATTTCAATATAAATCGAATCGATTTATTATAAACATGCGATTAAATATGTTGGAATAGAATAAATCGACAATGTGAAAAAATAAATCTGTTGGTGTATAATTGCGTTTCTCTTATATTCCTTACGAAAAAATCATGTAGGATTTGCTGATAGAATTCGTATATAGGGAATCCTACAAGATTTTTACGCAGGGAGAATAAATTTTAAATTTTAAATCCTTCCAAAACATTTTCGTCAACAAAAATGACAAAACGAAAAAAAATTTACTAATACCAGTAGATTATCACAAATCATAGTCCAAAACTACACTACCTACACCCATAAAATAATCATGAACGTACCTTGCTTCCACCCACCTGGACACCGTGGAAGCCCAGCATGTGCTACGTGATCGGTGTTGTCGCCTCGCTCTTGACTGTAGCCAACTGACTGCCGCCCCCACCTCCAGCCCCGGGTATATGGGGCAGCTGAGGCGTACTTGGTCTCATGCCCGACAGCCTCCTGGGCCAGTGCTGGGGTGAGACAGGCGGTGTGCCGCGGGGCGTCGCTGGCGCCGAGCTCGCTATCATCGGCACGTAACGACGGGGCGACGTCGCCGCGCTGTTCACCGCCGTCGAGCGGCCGATCGCCGACAGGCTCGAGGTACTCCCGCCCCCGCTGCTGCTGCTACAGGCCACTGCTGACGATAGGTCGACCCGGGATACCGCTCTGTGAGAATTCAAATATATGTGAGTTAGACGTCTGAAGGTTTGAGAAACAGTGAGTTTGGAAAGGGGATATGTCGAAGGTAGCATTCAACTACTGTATAGTTTTTATTTTTCTTTGACAGCTGTTGTTCTGTAGGTAGTATTCCGAATAAAATGCAATCGGAAGTGTTATATACAATTTGGGCAACTGCATTTTTTGACTTCGACATCCCCTTACTATGTGTTCCATAATAACTGAAACTTTCATTATGAGTGTTTACGTTTAAATGAAAGCGTATACCTAGTTTTTAATCATCTAGGAAACAATACACACAGTGCTAAATGAATTTGATCATTTTGAAAACAAACTTTATATACAACACAAGTAAGTTAAAGCGATCGTGATAGCGATGCGAGAATGAAGGGATGAAAAATTAGAGACTAAAGTCAGTATAATTACAAATGGAAAAAAAAATGAATAAAATCGGTAGGACAAAAAATTTTAAAAACTACTTTATAAATAATACATGATTTTTAATAATGTTAATGGAATAATGTGAAGCAAACGTCTTGTGTTGTTTGACTAGTTAAATCAGTGCCAAACTTTATAGCCCAGACTTTTTTGTACAATTTGTAAGGATTTCAAAATTCTGGTTGAGTATTGTCAAGGTTTATTTTTTTACATGTATACAAAATTTGATGTATTCCTATATACATTGAATTATATACTTTTCCTACGGTTACTCTATAATAATGAATAAATAAAAATAAAATAATATCAAAAACTATCACAAAATTACCAACGTTTTGTGAAAACAAAAATAATCTAGCTCTAAAAAGCGTTGTGTTTCGTTATTTATATGCTATGTTTAACAACCAGCCTACTAATACTTTGTAAATTGTTATCAACTGTTATATATTAGCGATGCACAAAACGAATTTATAATATGTGACATTTGATCCAATTACAATACTAATATTCTAGTTCAATCGATTTTTCACTCTCAATATAATACATTTCGCTCTTTCTCCTGTCATTTGTCAGAGAAAGACTCAGCAAATTCGAACTGCACTGCGGACGACATCGGTGGCTATTATTCAAATGAGCTTTTTTTTCTCGAGTGTAGTAAAAACAACTACATGTTCGGTGAAAGCGTTATACACGTGCGCGTGTTAGTGCACACACTGATAAATGTCTGACCCATGACTTGCCTTACGTCTTCCTCAATATGAGTTTCCACGTCATCAACGTGTCCTTGCGTACGCGAATATCTACTGAATTCGGCCAGACAAAATGAGAGCATTAATATACTTTTGGTTACGCTTTTCGATAATTGCGTAAATTATTAATTGGTTTTGTCATTCAATTGTCAAGGCCAGTGTCGGAAAGCGATTACTTTTACCTCTCTTATATGACAATGCAAATTGCTTTTGATTACGGTTTACAACGCATAAAATTTCTGTTCAAAATAACGAATTACATTATTTAATTTTCAAAAAATGACATTTCATACAATTAACATTTATTTTTTTCTTAATATTCCTATTTACTTATTTGTTTATTTTTTTATTGATATAAAAAATTACTACTCAGTCTAAATTAAAAAGAATAAACCTATAACCAATAAATTAATTTTAATTATAAATTATTTAATTTCTTTTTAATAAGCCTTCTCATAATAAAAAGTTATACAAACTTATTTATACTACTACCACTACATAATTGATAAGGTATTCCATATTAACTACGTACTACTATCTTTATTCTGGACTCATTTCTATCTCATTCATAAAAGTTTTTCAAAATTATAATGTTGAATTGCGAATCGATAACTATATCGTTCCGAAAATAAAAATTTATAATTACCAAACCAGTAAAATAAACAATTAATTTCCCTTTATACCTATATACATTATCATCAACGAATTAATTCCTCACTTAACAATAACTTTCCACTTAATCCAAAACCGTCAATATAACAGTAGTTACCTCGTCCTTAAAACTTCATCAACATCAAGCAAAAACAAAAAAGAAAATTAATGTACGTGTACCTGGAGGTGGGCGCAGAGCCCGTATAGTAATGGAGGCCGGCGGGTCCGCTCCGCGGCCGACACGAGGCGGAGACGACGCTCGCGGAGCGCGGCATCGCCGGCGAGGGTGGCGCCGAGGGCAGCAGACGCGGCGTCGCCGGTGGTGTGCGGCCGGTGCTGCCGCCGCCCATGCTCCCCTGGCTGCTCGTCGACGATTTTCTCCTCAAGTTCCTGCAAGTAGGTACATTACGTAGAATGTCGCGTGTAGGATAAAGAATGTGGTGCGGTTTTGAATTGGGGTTGTAAAGGTTGTAAGTTTAGGAAATTGGTTTGGATGGATGTTAATACTGTAAAATGTTTCAATTGCCTATATTATACTTAACATTTTAGGATCTATGATGAAAAGGAACTTTTTTTAGAAGTTGTACTTTGGTTATAGAATATTTGATAATTTATATATAAATGTTTATAAGATTGAAAAAGCATAAGGTTTCTTTTTACACCAGATTTATATGGAACAAGGCAGAGATAATTCAGAAATATTATTTGCATAAAAGTGGCAAACGTTAATTGACACAGTAAAGTTTAAAAAATAGTTGAACTTGATAAATTTTAATTAAACTATGTTTTTATTGATAAGGCTAATGCTATATTCCTATAAAAGCTAAGGATTTCTCAGAAAATAGAACGCACATTTATGTTAACGGTTTTAAAATGATAAAAAATTAATTATTTTAATCAGAATTTAAGACTGTATAATTAAATATCTGATCTAAATGTCATGTAGGTATTGTTTGTTTTAATAACATTTGTTGATAATTGATTATAGGAAAACGATTTAGAGATATATAATAATTTATCGTTTTTACAGTTATTTTATATTAAATTTTAACAATTTCATATTACTTAAATGATAAGAAATTTGTAAGTATTAAAAGAGGAAAACGTATGTCTGAATATTTTAGATATCTTATTTTAGAAATAAATGCGATCTAATGAGAAAGCAATTTTAATCGATTGACTTTATATTGGATTAAATAGATATAACTAAAAATAAAAATCCAGTTTTCATTAAATTTTCTTTTCTTCGATGCGACACATATATAAAAGAACAACTGAAAAATTATTTCATTCACGTAAAATATTGTTAATCCTCTGAAATATTGATTTATGTAATCCAATTCGAAACATGTTTAATAGGACGATATGATATACATCTAATCCTATATACGTAAAAAGTTGCTGCTATACATATACGTGTACATACACACAGAGCTGGAAGTGAAACTCGTGGCGTGTCGTACTGTAAGACTTCCCTTAAGTAGATACGTGCCAAGTTTAGTCAGACCGATAAACTCGCGGAAAAAAGAGTTGCTGCAGAAGCGAAACTCTGGCCGCACGCTTTATCGGAGGTTTTCCAAGATACTTTTATAAATACTTCGCGAGACTTAATTATCTCTGCGTTCACCGTCTTTTTCTCATTATAGTAAAATTGTGGCGTTACGGAAAATTTAAGAAAACTGTAGTACTGATTTCTGCTCGTAGATTTTCATAAGAAGCGAGGCGATATATCACGTAAACTCGAGGAATTCAAAGTACATTTCCATCGATTTTCGATGTGTTACTCTTAAAAATATACGATGAAAATTTCAGAGAAACTACGTGAGTGAAATATGTGCAGTAAATCGTTTAAGTAAATGTATCCCCGGCTGTATAGTTCGACGAATTGAGTTCCGTGGTTTCCGCGTTTAAGCACTGAATTTTAAACAGCATATTTACTCCAGAACAATATTTTAAATAAAAATCAAACTAAAAGAATCTTCTAAACATTAACAAAAAAATCAATGTTAAAAGGCTACAAATCACGTACAGTGCCTGTGAATTTCTCGAGCGATTTGTCAAAACCTTAGCTAGCGCCAGAAAACTTCTGAACTTTCGATTATTAGTTTGGGGAAAAATCAATTTAAAGTTCGCCGAATTGATGGGAATGGCTGTGGGGCGAAGTTCGCTGAGGAATGTGTGATTGATGTGCTTTTTGAGTGTCCGAAATTTTAAGCTCGAATTTTTGTGTATTGCCACGAGTGCAGGAGATACTTGTTTGACGATGATTGATAATAAAATTCAAATATTTTGTAAAGGTAAAGGCTGTTGAGTATGAAGTTATGGTATCCTCTAACACTATACATATATGCTAACAATGTGAAAATGTTTGAACATGTCAGAAATTTTTTAATATTGTTGACCAAGCGTATAGGTAGATGTGAAAAATATCAGACTAGTATTATATGTATTAATATTCATAAATTACATTGTTAATAAAACTATGCTAATTAACCATGCTATCAACTAATTAACTTAAATATTTATATATTCGTTATTCATTTTCTGATCTCAATAAATTTACAGCATACAAAATATATTTATACAATGAAATAAGTATACAACGATAAATTGTTATTGTAGAAGAAAATTATTTAATTTCGTACGTTTTTCGAGCTTCATACAAAATATTACGAAAAATCGCGACCAGATCTAAAAAAATTTATCTATAAAAAAGCAAAGCAACCCTTTCATCACAGTTACCATTATTCAAACAACGATATCGAATGACAAAAGCGACAGCGGTAACCGTATTTTAAGATCACTGCCGCCTTAGCTGCAGCACTATATTCAATTGCATTAATTCCACGATCAAAAGAAGCCCCGTAACGCCATCCCACAAAGTTAATTACGTGGTAAAGCAACGATCACACTCCCACACAAAACAAATAAATATCTATATATAAATCGAAGAAAAAAAAATATACCTCTTGGAGGGTTGCCGGCAGAGGCCAGTGGGACAGGTCCGGCCCATCGCGCACTTGCCCTCGCAGATCTCGTTGGAGAGAGCAAGACCCTCGTAGCTGATTAGCGTTAGCCGGCAAGCCTCTGCGTCCTGGGCCGATAGGGCCATGCTGGGATAGCGCTCGCGCAACCGTCGTCTCTCCTGTGAGGAACAAAATTATAGTTGTAATATATACTTTTGTAATGGATTTGAAAAAGTTTTCACTGTTATTGTATATAAATTGTGAGGGGATACATTTTTGTTATTAATTTTTTGATACTTGATAATTAGTAAATATTAAAAATTTGAATAGAAAACGAAAAAATATAAATATATTAACGAATAGGTGTAATAATTCTTTGCGGATTTAGTATTTCCTTCGACTATGCTTTTATTCTCAAGCCTTTACGTCACCGTGATATCGGGTTTCTTGTAATCAAATACTTAACATATACTTATGCCATATTTGGAACCGTTAATGTTCGATAACGTTCCTCGAAACGACAAAAATATTACGAAAAATATATACCAAATAATCAATCTTTTATATTAATAAACATACAGAAAATATGAATAATTCTATACCCTTTTTACTTCTACCTCACAACATTTCTCGTCTCATTCCCAGCAATTTTTCCATCACCACCCACACCTCATTTTCCTCCCCCCGGCGAAATGGCTTTCGCAGAAACCTGAACCATTGCATTTGAATTTCTAAATATCACCGTCCACGTGTACGCATAACACATACATACAGAAACCCGTAAGTTGAAAATCGAAGGGAAAAAGGGCAAAGGTAAATCTGCGGATCGATACAACGCGGGCGCTTTTTACTATCGTTTTACGGCGCTTTCTCTCTGCCTGTATATATATGTGCTGTAATGGAGCCCCGCTGCGCGAAGGAATCGATCTCGGGGCGAGATCCGAGACTATACGCGTATAAGTATGCGCGCACGCGAAAGTTTCGACTGGCTGGTGTTTGGTTTCGGCGGGGTGGAAGAATTATTTTACAGGGTGGGGGTTGGTAGTGGGAAAAAAAAAGAAGTATTAATAGCGAGAGAGTTAATCACGAGACGTGGTGGCGGGGTATTGACTAAACACGCGGTGTATTGAGTGATGTGGCATCAGGGATTTTCTGGCTCGTTATCAATTTGTCAATGCTGTGAGTAAGGTTTTTTGTTAGAGGAAGTTTTAAGAATCTTCGAGATAATTTGTTTGGGCAATACCAAAAACGTAAGAAAAATAAGAATATGAGAATTCTTGGCAAATATATTTTTGCTATATCTGTTCCACTT
>UXGD01001843.1:0-30709 GCA_900474315.1 Torymus auratus
AAAAGGGAGATGGGTATGAGGAGGCAGCCATATGCTTTTACAGGGCAGCCATATTGCTGAGCAAAAAATATTATTGGCTGAAACATGTAGAGCCAACTTCAGAAAGTTCGCTGATTAGTCAAAGTATGGCGATGAGGCGCGCGTGGCGCGCCTCAAACACTAGTTCCACACGTAAAAAAATAATAGTCGATGTCATTGGTTATTTCAAAAAAGCGCGAATATTTAAATTTTTTTCAAGATTGAGCATTCTCCTTAAAAAACGATGGTCGCATTTTGTGAAGCATTAATTTGATTGGTCTGTAACATTTGATTTTCATATACAAAAAAGAAATGGACTTGAGATTGTCACCTCTAATGATTGTAATTGGTCGATTTGAAATAGACATGTAAAATTTGATTGGCCCACGATACGGCGCGCGAAGGGCTCATTAACACTTCTAGTTTGCTTAAAAAAATGTATGAAATTATCGCGTATCCTTTATCTAATTAAAACTAAATCACAGTGAAAAATAGCGTGCATAACCGGAAAAACAAAACAGTACGCGCGAAGCGCGTATCAATTTTACAATAATATAAAGATAAAAATATATATGAACATTAACATAATTTCATGTTAATTAAATAGTATAAAAAGGATATTCAACCATGGCTTGAACGCCATTCTTTTTGAAAATGACGATGCGTTGCACTTGTCCACTTTGATGGCTGATGGCATGTAAAACTTCCTGTAACAAAGAAAATGGAATTTCAATTGTTAGTTTTTAATAAAACTTGATATTTATTTTTGCAAATGAATCTACATTGATATTTTTATTAGATTTAATCATAGTAAATTTTTGTTTATATTATTGGGTCTCCTCCTACCACCTACTTTCAAAGATATACGCATCCACTAAAATTTGGTATAGCAATCCCATAATCAGCTACAGGTAAGCATATACCTAATGATAAGCTTTGTCTCGTAAACAATAGGTCTGGACAATGCATTCACAGGGAAGTTGATGCAAATTAGATAGAACTAACTAACACACCACGTACTGCACTGATGTTTATTGTTTGTTGTCTGCATATTTTATCACATAATTCTTGCAAAAAATTGCGATGAATTTGATAATTTCAAAGGCACAGGAGAAATTGATACATTCTAATTTCTAAAATATCACATTAAATTAAAAGTCAAAACAATTTTCTGTCAAATCAAACTTTGAGCGACAGTTATAGCACTTCAAACATCCTCATCTATCCGACGGCATTTAGCATCAGGTATATGTTTACCTGTGGCTTGCTATAAAGTTGCCAGATTTTTTTCTAGTCCGATGCGAGTATACGAGCGATGACATGACTCATGGCAGGTGGCCAAAAGCTCTTTTAGGTCTCGCCTCACTGGAAGCTTGATTGACTGACTGATTGTCTACAGGTGCACAAATTCATTGAATTTTTCCTTCGTCTTGCATGAAAGCACGGAAGCATATCGCGGCTATTATTGCGAGAGAAAGGCTGTTGAATGTAGGTTGAACGAAATTAAACCAAAGCCAGAGTCGTCGAAGGGGTTTTTAGGATGCGTGACTGAACGATCGTTCAAGTTGAGCGAATTTGACATGGCTGGTAGCAAGTTGATGAGTGCCACACAAATTATCAGATACTTTTTAAAGTATTTTTTCTATTTTCTTTTTTTTAGTAAGAAAAGAAAGAAAAATACTTGAGTCTCATATTCCACTCGGCTGTTTCTGGGCGATTTTTCTTTCCTCCAGATGAGATTTTGCTACACGCATCAGGTACTATGTATGACCGGCCGGATGAATGCGGGAACAATTGGGTTACGGCTCGCTACAGTTATACTCCATACATCATAATAACTTAGTTACAATGATTGAAAAATGTTTCCAGCGCAAGAAATATTAAAATGGAAATTGAACCTCGTGTTCTCTCATATCATACTAAATGAAGCGGCTTCATAAAAATTGAACGCTTAATTTTACCTTTCTCCCACAAAAACTATCGGAAAGCTGATACTATTCTCCGCGTACATATATATACCTAAGTAAGTTACATAGCAGTGCATTCCAACTATATAGAAATAGCATATGAAGAGGTGCGACGGAAGCAGCGGTAAAAAAAGAGAGAGGAGGGGAGGGAGAACGCAGCGCGCAAATGGAATTGTTGCCGAATGTCCCGAGGACTCGGACACACTGCAGTGTGGCCCCAAGAACGCAGAGAGGGCTTGATGTAATGTCGAATCGCACCTCTGGGAAATACGCCGGTGCATTTGGAGAGAACAGAAGAGAGAGGGAGAGAGAGCGAGTCTCTCGCTTGTGCTGCTCTTGGTAATTGCGTTAGCTCATCTCTTTTTCAGGCCGAGCGAGCCGTATGCTACACCCGTGCACTTCCCTCCTGCATTCAACAGCAGTAGCATACTTTTTCTTACGTCCTTTCTCGAGCATTGCTTTAATTTAAATCTATTTTTGTTTTCCACAAGCAAAGCGCCTTGTTCTTTGGTAATTGCATGACTTTCTTTTTACTCTTTCGTGTGATGTGTAATTGTATTGAGGAACGGAAGTGAGACAAACGCGCGCGGTGTGCCTAATGAATTGTAGAAGAAGATAGCAGTAACTCGAGTGTTTAAATATATATAGAGGGCGGTGAGACTTGATTCCTCAGTGGTTTTTTTTTTTTTTTTGCAATATATGGTCGTCATTGTCCGGATGTTTTCGTGCCGCGCTACTTTTTCTTTTTTTATCTTTATCTACTCTCTTTGTGGAAATCAATCGATCTCTAAATAGCTTTTGTGACCTACGGAGCAAGAGGACGACGAGTGAGAAAGAGAGAAGTTACTTTGAATGATAAGGGGTAGAGCCCGGGGTCGGATCAGTTGTAGTCAAAGGGGAGAGAGCGCGGGCGCTTTATCGAAAATTTTCAAAAACATCCATCTGGAGAACGTCTTGAGATAAGTCTAACGCTATAAAAAGTTTTGCCCTCCGCTTCTTCAGATATAAAGTTGGGAAAATGTATATCGGATGATGGAAAATTGAATCGTTCTATATAAATAAGAGCGTTTCGGAATGTATGAGATATAAAGTTTCACTGCAGCAACATTTTTAAAATGCAAAAACAGAGATAAGATTAGAACAAAAAATTATTTTTTACGACGTATTTTATAATATGATAAATATCAGCGGGTCTCTCGGCAAGCCAATCAATCATTATGTCACAGCGTGCGCAGCACCGAAGTTTTCACTTGTTGAGTGATGAGTTTTTTTATAAGTAAAAAAGAAAGAGACTAAAATATTAGAAAGACAATGTCGCCTGGAATTTTTAGGATTTAAGTATATTCAGAAAGTAGGTGAGGAAAAAAGAACGAACTCTGTAAAGTCACATATTATATACATACGGAAATATGCCCGCATGTTCACACCCATATGAAATCTTGTTTATATAGATAATAACTATAATTGCAACAAGAGGCAACAGATATAGACAACAGATTAAGAAAAAAAGAGTGCAGCGCGCAACAATAGAGAGTGCAAAATCATGTTTTTACTTCGCGGATGAATTTGTATCGCGCGACGAGTTTATATTGCTGTGTTCGATAATTCGCGTTTGATCTCCTATCAAATAGAAAGCGTCGAATCGAAAGATTCACATTTCAGCCTAGCTCACTTAACCGACGAAAGCATTCGGCCCGAGCGCTCAATTTAGATCCGAGAAAGCTCGTCTCTCAGCAAGCGGGGCGCGTTAATCGAATTATTCTGCATCGGCGTTTCTTCAAATCTCATGAAGCAAATCATTGCGCGCGCGGCTATCCTATATATCTCTCTCTCTCTCTCTCAAATTAGACGCGATTCTCCGGGGGCTTTATTAAGGCCGTTACGGCGCCACCCCTTTCTCACTCACGCGCTCGTCGAGGCCGAGAGAGTTTTTATGCGCCTAAGGAGCTTTGTTTCGAATCATGCGAGACTCTCCCCTCCTCAAAACAAGCGCGTGCCTTGCGCCTTTTGCCTCGTATACGACTGCATATGTATGTGTGTCTGTCTCTCACTCTTGCGCGGCTCGCGAGTAGCGCACACCTCGATCTATATTTAGATACGAAGTCGGCGGCGCGGCGGCCGCAACCGCATCACGGAGCCGGGCTAACAAAGAAAGCCAACACACACACATACATACACACATGCGCGAGCGCGCATACACGGTGATATTGGTAAAGATAAGGTGGCCCGCTATATAGCTATTTTACCGCGGTTTGCGAAAAGCTACGGGCGAGGCGATTTTCCCTCGCTCTCTGTGTTGATGAAATTGTGCTATCTGCGGAGGGAAGATGCCGCAGTGCGATTGCAAGAAAATTAGATACAAGTCCGTCGCAGGTTAATCGAATGAATAATCAAAATATTTACTGCGATGTTTGTATATCTTACTCGAGGCGGCAAATATTATTGGTAATCAGACTCGGCGCAAAGTTTGTTGTTGCTCTCGTCTTCCAGCAGTAAAAAAGGGGGTGCATTATCAAGCTGACTTCGCCATCCGCCGGCTGATATTAGCACGCAAATTGTTTACCAAGGCACGTTTTCATTAATCTTACATAATTCTTCAGCGGGCATTTTCAATGAGATTGGATCTAAATATTTCATCCCTACTAAAATTGAACTCAAGAGGCCAGAGATATGAGAATGCTTGATCGTGGCAGGTTGACGTCAGCGAGTTACATTACACAGACGCGCGCTGTATTTGCGTATGCCAAATAAATCCTATCGAATTCTCGACACAATACATGAAGGTAAACGATGGTTTAGCAGTGGCTTTGATTTAGGAACATTTTCGGGGATATGCTTAAGGTGACATCTATTGTTCAGAGGCTATATGAGAATTCCGCGAACCAAGCTCGTTAACTCGATTGAATTTTTAATCGCGATATCAATAATGAAATTTCTACACTTAAACTGATGAGAGTGCAAATGAGATGTGCGCAATAATCAATCCAAATCTTATTAGCGCTAACCCGATTGGCCGATATAAATGTCACAGCGCTTGATAAGCAGCAATTACTAAAAAGCCGCAAAAATCGAGATATTGCGTTGGTCCATGGATCTACAGAAAGAATTAATGTGCGAATTATTCAATCAACCTATCGCGCTGCATTGTGAAGTACGTGCGACGAAGAACAAGCAGACAGGAAGAAATCAATAAAAGTCGCTTACGCGTGGCATCATGTATAATATGTGTATGTGTCTGTGCGTGTGCACGCCTGGTACCCATAAGTAAGAACAAGTGCGTTAATATAATATTGTGTCAGTTTGAAGAGTTTAATCTGTAAAAAAATGGACTTGCCTCTCGAGTAAAAGCCCTTGTGGCACGCTATTAAAAGGAACTCATTAAAGTAAATGGAATGAGAAGAGTACCAGAGCATCAACTACTTGTTACTTCTGTCGAAACATTTTTCATTAAAAATTTTGAGAAAAACTTCATTTCTAGACCTTCTAATAATAGAACGTTGACGCGGTTCAATTAAAAATATTAGTAAAACGTGTCATTACCTTAACGGCAATGATTGTCTTGACAACTGTCGCGAAAATCCAATTTTCCCCTTTTTTTTGCGCGTCATTTTTCTATCGCATGAGACAGGGAAATAAAATTGAAAAAGTTTTGCGGACGGTTGAGCGACCGTAATTAAGTTTATGATGAAGACGTGGGCAAACACTCACAACGTGATTGTCTGTTTTATGAGTTTATTTATTTGTCCGGAGACGGTTAGAAATATGATGGACTATTTACGATCGTCGCCGCTACATTGAATTGTAGTGAATTCCCCATTGTGTGGAGAGAAATGTCTTCCGAACTATTAAGCTATGATAAAAACGTCGAGGGTATGATCTACAAGAAGTAGTTGAAGCTGAATCGAAATTGCTTCCACGTACTTATAACTCAATGCAAGCGTGTATTTTATTGTTTGACATTTTACATCGGTATACACATTCTAGAGAAGATGTCATACTCCAGATTTCAGAATTCTGAAATCAACTATTTTCTTATTATATAATTTATTTTACCTTTTCCCAACGATCACCTCAACCAACGTCATATAATAATTAGTAGATAATTAAAATCATTAATAAACTCAATTAGAACGTCAATGGAAAAATGTATGTTAAATATCTGAGATAAAAGAACGTTGGAACGACTATCAATTGGTTCATGTACATGTGTAAAAAATCATATTTATTTATTAAAAAAAAGTGTCGTCGTGATAAATCGTTAAACAGAAACGTGAGGGCAAAGACTAGACATGTTAATTCAATATCCGCGTATAATGTATCCAGCCAGAAGCAATTAGGGATAGCTTAATGTTTCAAAGCTTTTCTCAGCGTCGACAGGAATGCGTGGAAGTTACGAAAATATACATCACTCTTTCACCTTACCACAGCTCGCGAGCGCGCGAAGCACGTGGGCGAGCACATGTGACACGTTCTCGCTATCTTCCTTTTCTTTTTTCTTCTACTCGCTTCTCCGCGCCATTGGTTTTTTATTATTCATCAATCTTCCCTTTCATGATTTATAAGCTCAAAGCCTTTCGAAACACGCTTCAGCGCAAGCGCTAGTCAAAACTCGTGACTGCGCGAAAATAATTTATAGCGCGGCATTTTATTTACTAAAGAGTGTAGCAGAAAGGCGGAAACACACACATTTGCATCTCGTTTCCGCAAAAGTATACCCATTCGTCGTGTGCTTTGCGCGCTTTTTTTCTTACATCTTCGCGTAATAAGCGGAAAAGGAGAAATAGGCAAAACGCGATAAATCAGTCGCTCGGTACAGCGAGTCTAGTTTAAACTCGAGAGGGAAGAATATTCGGAAGTAGGTCGGGAAGGAAAAGAAAGAGCGCCGCGGCGGCGAGAGAGAGAGAAGAGATAGTAGCCGGGGTATTAGACGTTTTACGCCGTTGACATTGTACTCTCTTGCGCGAGCGTGCGCACGTGCATGTATGAGCGCATAATTCGAATGGAGCTAGGGACACGAGCACACACACACACACAACCGCCGCACCGGTCGCCCCAAGATTTATGGACTATTAAAAGCCCCGACGCGGCGACTTTCGAGCTTTTCTACCCCTACTTATTCTCACTTATCTGCTCTTCTCTCTCTCTTTCTCCCTACTCCCGCGCTACACTGCAGCTCGGCTCGCCGCTCTCCCTTCTTCCTCTCTCGGGTGTGAGGGGATATAAGACGCTCGTTTCCGCATTAGACGCCTCCTCGCTTCTCACCCACCCTATAGCACACGCGCAAGCTCGTAAAAGCCCGAAAACGTTTATTGCAGAGAACATGGCAAATCATGGAAGAAGCGCCTGTGTGTGTGTTTATTCTCGACTGGACGCATAAATCTATCGTTCATCAATTTCGGTTATCTTTTTTTTTGGCCGCGCCACTTATTGGACGATGAATGATTGCGCGGAGGTTCTTTTTTCTCTGGGGAGAAAAATGCGGTCGATTTAATAGATTGAAATGTTAATGGTTTGGTTGTTCGGAGAAAACGGGGAATGTAAAAACGAAGTGGTCGGGCTATCTTTAATTAGAGCTCGAACAAACAGCCAGTCGGCTAACGAGAATGAATGAAAAAGGATGTAAAATGAAGGGTATGAGAAGACATACCTACAATGTTGAGGAGAGTGAGTCTATTATTGGTTCGTACTTTTCTTGCTCTTATCGTTTGACTTTTTCGTTCCTTGTGTTGCATGACCAAGGGCTTATTTCTATCTGTGTCACATATCGGTTGAGCATACGAGTCAATTACTTTTCTATGTGAGAGAAATTCTACTGTTATAGTTTAACATTTACAATTAATTTCGTGCGATACTGAACAATATTATCAATTTTTCAATTTTAAAATTGGGTAAAATCTCTGGTAAAAATGTTAACCATAAGTTAGCTATTTTTCAGTTAATTTGTGTTTTATAATTATGTATACCATCTGAAATAAATTATGGTATTTACATTTCATAAAATATAATGTATTTTAAGTAATAGTACAACTTTTAGATGAATTATATTATTTTTGCATTATGATTTTTGCTAAAAATGCTTTCATTTAATTAACACGTTAGCTAGAAAATATGCTTAATTTTCTACCCAAGAATTTAAAGTTGTGAAATAATTTATTACGAGTTCCTTTTTATGGAAATATGCATATAAATTATTTAAATTGAACAAGAAAAAGTAATTTTATTTGCTGGTAATTTTCTTCTTCTGTGATAAAAGTATTATACGAAAAGAAGTTTTCAAATGGAAACACAAATTAGATTTGAAAAGGTTAATTCATGTATGTCACATGTTTGAGATGAAATGAAGTATATGTACTTCCATAAAAGGTAAAAAGTAGAGAAAAGAAGCAGTCAGATGGTGCCACGAATGACACACAAGTTTGACCTAAATTTTATTGCAATCGGATTGAGGGCTATAAGGGCCATTGGGGGGAAGAAAATCCGTTCGACCAGAAAAAGCCATCAAGATGGCCATTATTTACCCTCTCTATTTACTACCGCATTTTCACTGATAAACGTCACGTTATACGCTGTAGCTATATGTTCGAATTATGGCTATACCATTGCAATAAGTGAATTTTGCGATAGGAGACACAATAATATTTTCAACTGATGGTGATCTAATTATTTCTCTTTTATTTAAGATAACAATGATGTCAGACACATTTATTTATCAAATCAACTTACCACAGTGATGGGATACACTGGATTGATGATAGTGAATAATAGCACATGATTTGGCTTATTATTGTCTTCCCTGGAAATAAAATTATCGTATTATTAATGAGCACATAAAAAATTGCATAAATATCAATTATGAGCAAGCAGTTTTTAAAAGAAGCTGTAAATAATCGCAAGCCGGCAGAGGTAATTTTATGATTTACGACTCTATTATGATTATATAGTTCCCACTTAATAGCTTCTAATGCATCTTTTCCCCCAACACTTGTACTACGTGTTACAACGTGTTTCGATATCAGCCGCGTCCAAACAGTTGCAAGCTTAGTTCGTTAAAAAGCGACTACCACGTCTCTACGTAAAAAAAAAAAAAAAATGAAGAAAGTAAAGCAACTCCAATACGACAGAGAGAGCTAAGAGAAAGATGCGCTCGATAGACTCCGCGCGCGCCGTGAGCTTGACGCTGAACGACAAGCTTCTTCTACGTCTTCTCCTCCTCCTCCTCCTCCTCGAGTTGACGAGTAGGGAAAGATCGAGGAAAATTAATTAAAAGCAGCCTTTGGGCGCGCAAGTAGAGTCGCCGGCGCGCGAGTTATACCGAAGTTCACAAGTGGTACTTTGGTCACTTTGGCCAAGTCTAATAATAAGAAGTTAAGCTGAGCGTTAAGTGCGCGCGCGATTTGGGACGGCGTTGACTAGAACGAGCGAGCGTCTGCATAGAGAGAGAGAAAGAGGTAGAGAGAGGGAGAAGCGAGGTATCTCACTCACGTCGATGTACGCCGTCTCTCTCCCTCTCTCTCATCCCTTTTGTCCGCTTCATTGTTCTCGTCGGGCCGTGCGCGCGATCTTTAGCTCCTCGTCTGAGCTCTATTCTACACGGGCGAGCGCTTATTATTGCTATCGGGCGTGCGATTCGGCCGCTACTAATTTGCTTACCTCTTTCGTCGGGGCTCGTCTCCGTACCCGCTGTACTCGTGGTTCTGAAACAGAAAATTAAAGCTCCTTTTAATGACTTGTGCTGCAATTGCCTATTATATAGTGGGTGCGGGTCTTAAAGGGCCGCTTATATTGCTACATTTTAGAGGGGCAGTGAGAGTAATTAAAAAGTCGACGCGCTCGCGTATGCTGTTGCCTACTTCCACGTGTATATCAATTAATATCTCCGAGAAGTTTGAAGATAAATTAACAGGTCAGCGAAGATTGATGTCGTCGTAGCAGCAGCAGCGTGGAAGAAGAAGAAGAAGGAGAAGAAGAAGAAGAAGCTGTTAAACTAGAAACAAGGGGGTGAAGAGCAGCGACGGCGATCGGGAAGGCGGTGGAAACTCACGCTCTCTTGCGTTCAAATATTCGATAGACGGGAGGAAGGGAAGGGGGAGAAGAGAAGAGAATGAGCGAAGGAAAGTATCTCGACGAGTAGAACCCGCGGGCTATTAATAAGACGTCCACGTGCTCGCGCCGAGAATAGGCCACCACCACCACCACTTGAGAGAGAGAGAGAGAGAAAGAGATTTCGGCCCCACCTGGCCGATCTTAAAATGCCAAAAAGGTGCTTATTTAACCCTTTCTCGCGCTCGCGAGACTGATTGCGGGCGATAAATCAGCTACGTGCTTAGCCGCAGCCGCCGATAAACCGCGGGACTGCGCGTGCGGTTAGTAAATTTAGACTTTTTATTTCGCGGTTGCAGAGCTCGCACGCCAAAGTGCCCGTGGTGGTTCACTAGACGCGTAAATCACGGGAGAACGTGGGTAACGAGGGTATATAGTCGATTGTCGGGCATTGTGATTGTTTACGTATGGAGTGGAGATTGTATGGTGCTATTGATTGGTCTGAAAAAGCTCCCAGTTAAAGGGAATTCCGTTGGTTACCGAAGGCTTAATTTGTGGGTCCATTCGTTCTTCGTTAATTCAAAGGCATATAGGATTAATGAAAAGCATATTGGTTTGCTTCGACATATAACTTCAACTTCGCGATTGTTCCTATACATAGACGTGAGCAAAAGTCACGTTCGACGAACAAACACAGTGGCATTTAGCATCCGAAAATTCGCGGAACACAAGCTCGAAACGAGCTGTCGGTGGAAAAATGTCCGAACAGTTATGACACAGGGCGCGCGCGAGCGTTCGCTTGTTCGTCTCCCACTGATTGACAGGTTTACAAATAGTAAGTGAAGTTCTCATAATATACACATACACAGATGCCGAGATTTCTCTAGCTCTTTTCTATCTGGCGCATACGCGTAAGACAATCGCTCTGGTAACTAGACGCGAACTCGCGGAAGCGGCGGGTGTTTCTGCCTGCCGTGCGCGCGCTTGTATCGTGTTTCCCGGCCCACTTTTCAAAAGCCATAAAGACAGGCGCTCTTCTGCTCTCCAGCTGCCAAAAGCCTGTACGCCATTACGTCTCTCCCCGCTCTCTCTCACTCTGGCCAATTTATTTTAGACCAGATTTTTGCGCGCGCGCAAATTCGTCACATCGAGAGTGAATTTCGCCACGCGCACGACTGACGAATGGCTCATCGAGTGAATCATCATCGTAGGTATGTTGTTGGCAGTCGAATTCGCCGGGTCCCCGCGGTAAAAACGTCACGAAGAACGCAAAAATCAGTTCCGCTCGCGACGCAGCAGCACGTGGCGCAGCTGCTCTCTTTGTTCCATTTACTCTCGTTCTCGTTCTGGGATATATAACCCCACGACCGCGGGACGATTAGGAAAAATATTTTAATTAAATTTATGTATCGCCGCTGCCGGCGAGAAATAGTCGCGCGGACAGGGCGAGCAACAGACGGAGGCGCGCGCGCAAACGGGCATTCGTCCAAATTTGTCCGACGGAATGCGAATGGCTTCGAATACAGAGTAAACCCGCGCGCACGTCGACATCAAACATCCCTCTATACACCGCTCGAATCGTCTCTTTTTGATCTTTCCTCTTCTCGCCTCTCTCTCTCTCTTTTCGCGTTGGGAGGAATCACAAGCGATTAGGTATATGTAGCTCGTACGCATAGCGTCGAAAAGCTTGCGCTGCGGATGCGGAGGCGGATGATGACGGAGCGAAAGCACGCGGACGACGCCGAGCACGTGGCTAATGAATAATTTTCATATTCATAGATAACAAATGGCCGACTATTATCCGCTATTTTTCTTGTCGCGCGCGGGAGGGCGTTTCACTCACTCTCTCTCTCTCGTAGCTCGTCGGGAAAGCTACGGAGAGGGAGAGAAACGCGCGAATAACGATAAACATAACTCCGGTGCATCGTCGTCTGGCCAGTGGCCAACCACGTGGTTCCGCGCCGCCTGCCTCTCCACTCGTCGTCGTCTACGGCTGTTCAATGGATCCTCGAGCATGTGGGATTTTCACGAGGAAAAATAGCTCTGTTGCCTCTGGAGTAGCTGCGATCTCGTGCTTTTCTCCCTCTCTCTATCTCCTCTCCTTCGCTTTTTACGAGGCTGTGAAAAGACACGTGTGCGATGCTCTCTCGAGGCGCGAAATCACGGGTACGTCTCTTATCAATGGCGTTTGTTAGTCAGCGGCCGCCGGAGGGGCTAGGGCGGACTTGAGCAAAGCGCGCGCATAATACATCGCGCGGCTGACGGCGGGCAGAGCAAGCAAGCAAGAGCGTAACGAGCCCGCGGCGGGGAAACAGAGAAAGAGCCGCACGGCAGACTGCTCGCGAGGGCGAATTTGGCCGGGCGCCAGCCACGTGCTGATAAAGAGATTAGAAAGGAAAACAATGTTTATGCTTTATTGCCCGACTGCCAACAAAGCTCTCGACGCCTTGCTTCGCGCTCGCGGACAAGCTCCGCCAACACGACGATGGGGGAAGCAAAGAGCAGCAGTAACTGCCACCCGCGACGATTTGTCCCCGATGTTCAACTCCTTGTCAGCCTCTGTCTTCCCGTTTAAAACGTTTCGAGTTAACTTTGCGCGAGCAGCTTCCTTCTAGTCTATATAGCGCGCACTCGAATCGAACGGCGCGGTATATTTTCGACTTTTCCACCAAAGCTGCAGCCCAAGCCTGTCTTCTTGCTCGGCTCTTTTTCTCCCTCCGCGCTCATCCCTCGAGAAGTGGCTGGCGCGCTCATGCTCCCCCGCAGTCTTTTATGCTTCTTCTTTTTCTCCTCCGCCTTTTTACTTCAAAGTCCAGCCCCAGCAGCCCCCGTCACTTGTTACGCGTATATTAAGGTTAAACACTCGGCTCTTGAATAGAACGGCGTCTATGTATAATGCATCCAAGACAGATAGATAGACACATGCTGCCCGAATTTTCGCGTTATGCGCGCGCGAATGAACTCGTTGAACGTCCGCAGGACTACTAGTCGCCGGCACGTTAATTCCGCGAACGGTAGGAGAGACGTGTACGATGTCGGTGCGTCTTGAGAGAGAGAGAGACGGCGCGTACATAATTCATAGCCGACAAGATAATTGGAGTAAGCTCCAGACACATAGCGATGCTGCGCGGAGCACAACGTCTAGAGCCGCTGCCGCCGTCGCTTCTGCTGTGCGAGTCATGAATTTCCTGAGCGATGGCGCTTATAAGGGAGCTAGCAGCGAGCATAGGGCAAAATTAGACGCGTTGTTTACACGATCCATTTAGCCCCGCGAGCGTGCGCATATATATATATATATAGGTACACTCTGATCCATGGGAGAAAGAGCGCTTTTTGCGCATCGCACGTAGCGCCCATCATCGACGTGTGGCTTTTCGAGACCTGCTGACTCGGGAATTATGCAAAAAAGAGTTGAGCGGGTCTACTGCTACTTTGCGTCGTCAACAAGAGAGACGCGCGTCAGTATAAAGGGCGCTGGGGTTAAACGAACCGAGAGACAGAGAGAGAAAGAGAGGAGTCGATCGATCCGATGGGCTGATCCGAGAGAGTGAGCTCTCTATTCGGGCCGTGCGATAGGCGAAATCGGATAATTGAATTAGCGGAGAGCTCTGGTTTGGTTCCGGGAATAGGAGGCGATCTCTATTATACACAGCGCCCGAGGTAAGTGTGTCGTCCTTATACGCTTTTTCTATTGTTGTCGTGTGTTGCGCGGTAGCTCCGTTACTCTGCGAAGGTGCTTATGAATAATTTTGGCGGATTGGATGGCATCGGATAATAGGTGATTTAGCGGGTTTGGAAATTGGATTGTTACTTCGTATATAGGTGATGACTATCAGCTTGTTGGCTAGAGATATCGGGCCGTGTCGACGGGGATAATTAGTGACAGGTATACCGATAGGCTAATTGGTTAAAAATGTTCAGTGTCGAGAATAGCTGATAAACAAATATGTAACAGCTGCGCCGCGATCATTGTTTATTCCCGAAGTGAGTCAATAATAAAGAATAGAACGATTCGTCGTATAGTACGCTGACAGTTTTAACCAATTACAGCCACGGTATAAACGTATAGAACTAACCGTATTATAGCGATATTTTTTTTCTTCCGCGAACACTATAATTGAATTACCTCCGAATAAGTTTTAAAAACTCGTTCGCCACGCGCAAGCTTTCAATCCTTTTACTCTGTCAGAGTCGAGCTCCGTCGTCGGCCACGAGCGTCCGAGTCATAATGAAACTCTCTTTCTCTTTCTCGTCGAGGAGAGAGAAAAAAAAAGTGCGGAAAAGCGCAAAGGGTATATAGTTGTACAGCGTCGCACACATATACACAGCGCCACTGTACTATATAGCGAGCGAGTAGTCGAGCAGTAGTAGGATCTCCCTCGCGGGTGAAATTAAAATGTCATTCGGGTGCATTCGTGCGTGGCCATATGCACGAATTAAACCCGTGACAGTTGTCTCTTCTGTGCGGCGGAAAATTTATATACACCGATAGAGCGAGCGAGCGCGCGTATATATATTATGCTCGCTGCTTTTTGCATCGTCAACGCCTTTTGCTCGGCTTCGCTATTTTCCGGTCATTTGCTCGAGCTAAACGAGAGCACTGGCAGGGAGCGGGAGACGAGGAAAAATGGTACAAACATCACGAACGAGAAGAAAAAAATAAAAGAGAAAGAGCCGCGGAAGAGAGGGGGAGAGGGAGAGAGAGAGAGGTTGGAGAGGGCTTGGGAAAGCGCGAATAAAGCGGATTTTCCGAAAGAATATAGAGTTAATGGGTGTGCGGTTTGGCTATATATATCGGCCGCGGTCCCACGAGTGAGACAATGCATTCGTCCCCCCTCGCTTTACAAAGTTCGGCGCGGCTGTTTTGCCCTGCGCGCGTATAGTAGTACAGCTCGATTATAGAGCTCCACACTCGCGCGCTTCGCTCCAATTGGAACGTGAAATTCGCAATGCAACGCGCGACTGGAACGACCGGCGTAGAGGAGAGAGAGGGAGAGAAAACATAACGAAATTAAGCTCCCGGCTCGCGTTTTGAATTGCCCGTCGACGTGACTTTAATATACGTATATATACGCGCGTTCGACGGCCTATTGAGAAAAAAGACCGCCGCGCAAGTGTGCGTGTATATAGAGGGAGAGGTGCAATAGGCCCGCCGGTGACAATGCCACACGAGGATATGTGGGTCGAAGAGTCGCGAATCGGAGCGGCCGCGGAAATAATTGGCTGGAAGATAGGTATAGGTTCGAAAAGTTATTTCTAGCTGCGCAGGTGGTCGTGCTATCGCGAGGCGTGCCGAGTTGACAATACTCGCCGGCTGCTGCTTTGCATTCGCGCCGCGAGATCAATCTGCAACTTGCGCCCGAGAAAATAGTTTAGTTTTCGCGACGACTCTATAGGTATCTTGCACAGCGGTATAGAGGTACGGAAAACAAAAAATTAAGCGCGTAATACGAGTTTGATAAAGACGCGTTGCATGCACACGAGCTCGCGACTAGTCGCTTATGCGCGCGCGTTGTATAACAGTGAATGTGCAGTAGGCGCGCAATGTCGTGTGACGCGCGAAAAATTATCGTACATTCGAGCGGTTCAACTGGACTATCGTGTGTGTGTGTGTGCCTGTTTATACGATACAGTTCGCGAGTCGAATATAACAGTTACGTCGAATAATTAAACGGATAATGAGCGCTTGTCACTCGTATGGAATATGGAAACTATATACCAGTTATAATATAATACGCGCCTATATATGTGACATACTAAAACTTGTTCAATGTATTCCTCGCGCTGTCTGCGCCATTGTTGTCCAGACGATTGTCATTAACCCGACTGACAAATGTGCACCACCCGGCGGTCAAATATATACTACCGATAGACATTAAATAGCTTTCAGCTATATCCAGCCACACTAGTCTATCGAAGCTCTCTATTGATTTACAGCGTGCGCCTATACAGCCTCCGTGCGATGTCGAGAAACGGAGAAGAAGCTCTCCTGATAAACCGCTTAAAGTTTTTCCAAGGGAGAGAGCGCGCGAAAGAGGCGGGAAAAAAGAAGCGAGCGGCAGAGAGAGAGAGGGAGGAACGGGTTGGCCGAAAGAATGTGGAATGAGCCAGAAATAGCGCAGGCGCGCGCTCGCAGTAACCCCAAAGGAGACAAAAGCGATTCTTCGACGACGGCGGCGACGCGCGATTCGGCATTTCTAGGCCTCTACTGTATGTGTATATACTAGACTACAGAAGTACCAACAACTGCTGAACGTGTGTACGCAGTGTATGGACGCGCTAACGCGCGACAATCGAGCTTATTAGCATTGTTCGTCGCCCGGACATCCGCTCCCGCGACGTAGCGCGTGCCCGTCGGGGCAAACTTCTGACCTACTTAGGGCGCCGCGCGCGCGTGGGCAGTGTGTATAAGGGCTCGCGCGAAAAAGCGGACCGAGAGATAGAGGCCCTCCGCGTATTGTTCCACGGGGGGTGGGTAGAGCAGCGAGCGAGCGAGATACAGATAAAGACGGAGCGAGGGAGTCTGCCATCTATATTCGTCGTCCACCGGTGTGCTTCTGCTGCTTGCATAAACAGATTGCACACAGAGGGAGAACGATGGTGCGCGTCGCGAAAATTGGCGGCGGCGGAGCAGAGGAGGAAAGGACGGAGGCGCGCACGCAGGTTCGCTTATATATCACGCGGAGAGAGAGCTGCGGGCGCGTCAGTGCCGCTAATGGCGATGGGCCGCGACCGCGACGGGCGAAAATGCAGCCGCCGCCGCTCTCTGCTGCGAGAGGGAGAGAGGAGAGTGAGCAAGATATTTCGGTCGGCGCATGACACAACGAGCGAGCGAATGGACGGCCTGTGACTTTTCGCCTTGGCACCGGCCACCGGTATATAACTACTAGCTGGCCCCCGCCGCCGCGCGCGCATCAACCCGCTCTTGAATAAGCAAACTATCTTTCCCCCTCCAGATTGATGCACGTCCGCTATATGGCAGCGGTGAAGCAGCCCCTTGAGCTATCTTCTCTCTCGTCTCCCCCGTGGGCACCTTGTGTCTTGGGTTACGTCATGGCCGAGACCACAGAGACTGCGGCTTATAGGCCAACGAAAACATTACTTACTAGTCAAAACGTTCAACACCGCGCTTTCCTGCGCGCCGATGGAATTCTCCCTACTCCTTTTTCCTTTTTCCGGCGGCTCTAGAGCTGTCTTCGCGGCTTGAGAAAATAGACGGATTTAGGATATGTGCTGTTGTATAGCTTACGCCTAGTTTAGTTGTATCAGGTGGTAGCCGTGTGCTTTTTTCGGAACAGCTCTTGTTAGCTTGATAATTACTTCGTTCCGCGTTATAAGAATACACGCGCGCCGCGCAGTCCATGTCAATAATCAAGCAAGGGAAATTTCTCGACGACCTGCAGTTGCATCCAATTTTCAGCGCCGTAAACTTTAATTCAAATAAACCGCTGATTTCATTAACCGTACGGGGCAGCTCTCTTCCCTGCGCGCGTTTCACATATTCATTTGCAACAACAAGTATACACACGTAGGTATATATACAAGCCAACTTGCTTGACCTACAAAGCGGCTCAACTGGCAAAATCAGCCATTAATGCGATAATGCGGCGAAAACAAAAAAATATCAATTAATTAAAAAAACATCGCGATGGTTTCATCCTCCGGCGCTCGTTATGTATCCCACCCCCTGCAACTTATTCATATTCAGCCACAAAACATCGATTACTCTCTCCGCGAGCTCGCGCGCGCATACAAATTATCGCGATCCACCGTCCCGCCATGTTTTATTAATTCGCGGAAATTGAAAGCAGCTGGATGATGGCAGCCGCGGGAGAGCCGCGTTCAGATTGTTTCCGCATTAAAGTAAACCGAATCAATACTGAATTAATCCGCCTTTGTTAAAGCGACGATTCTAAAGCCCGCGTGAGCTTTCCTTCGCACACGTTATACATCTCTATCTATCTGCTGCTACTGCGAGGCTTCGTTTTGAAAAGGACCGCGAATGTACAGAGATGGAAAGAGTCAGTGACACGGGACACAAAAGCCCCACCGTGTGCGCGAATCAAACGAAACGAGGAAAAGCGAGAGAGAGAGGGGGCAAGGCGGTGAAAGATTACACCGGGAAAAGGTATAGAATGCAGCGGAGGTGGTTTCGAATTTTCAGCCAGCTAATGTAATTACTCCGGCGAGGGCTGCTGCAGCTGGTGGTCGTGCCGCCGGTGAAGGGGTTGTGGGTATAACATGTACGTGGCGTGAGATTTCATTAACGAATGCGTAATTAGACTGCGCGCGCGCGCTCGGATAAAAAATGCCGGAATAATGTGCGCATTAATGAGGAGATATGAATTTATTATTTTCCTACTTGTCGGTCATAGTTCGTTTTTCTCTTTCAATGAAATGTTGGAGATGAATGTAGCAGACGCGTCTGTACAGAATTTTTCTATCTTGATTTATTTTTGAATTTAAAAAAAAAAATGCTGCGAATATAATTAGTAGAAGCCATCAAGCCTTGAAAATAAATAGAATGTAATGTTGGAGTAGGCGATTCGACGCAAGCTCTGACATGGTTTCAACTCTGCAAATACTATATCATTAATAACGGTATATTTTAATACTACCTTAAAGGAGTTGCCGGAGCAGGCGGATGGAAACTGACATTTTTGCTATCCAATTTTAAACTTCCCACCCTCCCACTGTCCTCAAACTTGTAGAGAATATCGAAGCCCAAATATAGCCTTCGCGGCCGTGATAGAAACATGATATAGATAAATTCTATATATTACGCCTTATTGATCCTCAAGCGTGAGAGAAACTCCCGACGGATTATAATAGCGCGCGGACTCTAAAACTCATCTAGCCATTACCGCAGTAGCAGACACAACTGACACCGCAAGAATTAAAAGCCCAACGAGACTAACAAACGATCCTCGAGCGCGTGAGGTGTGTACGAGGGAGGAAAGGCAGGTACTTAGTCAAGAGAATCATCTGTGTCTTTCGAAAAAGAACATAACGAGAGAAAAGTTAATAACGCGGCGTCCCGGCGGGGGCGACACTCTGTTCTGCTCTCCTCTCTTTACAGCCATACCTCGCGGGAGAGAAACTCGCTCGCGCCACTTTCCTCCTCGCGACTCGCTAATATTTCATAGGCTGCTACTGCTGCTGCTGCTGCTACTCTACACTGTTACACACAGCTATCTATCCTTACACTTGTACTGGCGTTATGCTACTCTTTTAACCTGATTTACGCCCCCCTCTTGCGCGCGAACTTTATTCTGGCCGGCGCGAGAGCGCGTCTTAACCACACCGCGACGACGCCGTATCTTTGAATAAAACAGACGCTTGCACACCAGAGCGTTCATTGAATTTTACGCCGGGAGAATACCAAAGTAATGGCCGGAGGCCCGCGAGGGATTTCAATATCGATGCGGAGAGGAAGAAAAGACAGAGGAAGGTTGAGAGGTAAGGAGGGAATGATTGGTGATGTGAACTGCACCGTCGAGTCGGACAAAATCGTAACGGATGGGAGCTTTTTACAGATAAGTAACTGATCGACATTTTCATACTTTTCGTCCCTGCTTTTTCCTTATTTATCATCGTATACGGCTGTCGATTGGTAATGGAATTTGAAACTTTAACTAGAACGAGGAAGGATCTATAACTACATATCTGTAATCTGCTCCGATATCTTCTTAATTATTTGTGGAAGTACCTATACGCGCGAGCGAGGCTATTACTTACAAGTAAATTGGTGCAATAAAAATAAATCAATGCACGAGTCGGTTTAATTAATATTTCAGTAATTAATTGCGGTGCGCGTGTCTAAGAAACTTTCTATGTTAATTAGACGTTACAGAATTAACGCCTTTTTACGTAATTATTGCATATCAATTATATTCGGACGTATAAATAGCTTGGCCGCGTCTGCGAAAATATAACCTCATATCGAAAGACGACGAGCACTTTACAAACTTTCGACAGGCCGAACGAGTTATACTAACTGATAATAAAATAAAACAAACCTACGACATGGTACGAAAATATCAGCACACACCAAACTGTTGCCGGGCACGCGAGACACTTACAAATTACGGAACCCTCCGCTAATATTTTCCCCAAAAATAGCCTCTGCGCCACTCTGGGGGACTTCATAAAAAGGATTCACTGAATTTTTCACACCAAAGATGAGAGAGAAAGAGAGAGAGGGAGCACCCGTGCCGCGATAAGGTCAGAATTTAGCTTGGCCGTTTGTCACTGCCACACGTTGTGTCATCAAACGCTTGCCGGCCTGTTAGCCAAGAGTGAGAGACTGATGAACGATATCTGCGGGGGTGAGAGGGACAACACAACAACCCTATATGGATTTCCGTGGGAAATGAGCTTTCACACTTTTCGATTGTGGCGTGATAAACGCACGCTCTGTACAAACAATAACGCATGACTCTGGAGATAGATATTCTCCTCCTCGTTGTCCTCATGATGGAGCTACATGGGGTTGTCTCGAGTGCTTATACTGTTACCGCGGCGATTTATACTGTTTCGGATAAGAGCCTGAGCTTCATCGATAATCCATCCATCACGCGGCGTAAACAGCAAGAGAAATTCGAAGGACTATCAAGACTTGATATGCCTTTCGAGCGAAACGAGTGATTTTTATCGAGTGATGTACGCGCGTTGTTACAGTAGCACGTGACGAATGCACAGCGACCTGGAGCCAACGCCATTTAAATGCCTCTGTGGAGTGCTGTGCGCCTGCAGCGACGGACGCTCCGAAAGAGAGAAAGGGACCCGAGGGGGGAAATCGGATTAAAAGCAACGAGAGACGCGGCCGCGCGAGATAAAGCGATAAATGCGAAAACGAAGGATGCAGCGAAGAGAGTCAGTGGAAGAAAGAGAAGAGGGGAGCCATTCGTTCGATCGGTTCGCGCGAGGACGCCAAGCGGCGGCGTCGAAAAAAGCGGAGAATGGGGAAGGAGAGAGAGAGAGAGAGAAAGAGGGGAAGGGAGCGGAGCGAAAAAAAAGAGCGAGATAGTTGGAAAATCGAAGAAAAAGGCTTCTCTTGGCCGTTATTAAACGCGCCCGTGCGCGAACGCGAGTTGCAATCGATAGGTGTTCCGGTAGCACAGCGGTCGTAGGTAGTCGTGTGTGACAAGAGTGCGGAGAGAGAGAGAGAGACACAGAGAGAGCGAATGGAAGGCAATGGGGAATCTGCCGTCGGCTGCTAGCCTCGCAGCGGCGAGGTCTTTGGCCTCTGACACGCAGAGAGGGAAAGAGAGAAAGAGCAGCGTATGGATAACGCGCTCGCAGGCCGTTTTTCCCTTATCGGCGAGCGAGCTGCGAGCAAGCAAGCCAGTAAACGAGAGAGTGAAGCACACAGCAAGTCAGCAAGCGCTGTAAAATGGCCGAGTCGAGTGTGTGTTATCGATTCGCAGGAGCGCAGGATCGCGCGAGGCTAGCGCTGCACCGGCTTGCTCGCTCGCTCTCTTTCTATCTTTCTCTCTCCCGTCTTCCCCCTTCTCGCCACGTCCTAGCCGCGGTATATGGCTGTAGGTACATACACACGGCAGCTTGAGAAACGTCGACGAAATAATCAATATATTCGGCGGGGGGGCGACCGGCAGACAGGCAAGCAGCAAGTTATAGGTACGCCGCTGCCTGTAGTATGCATATAACATATATCTCTGCGTGTGCTGAGCGCGCTGCTCCGTCTCGCGGCGGCGGCGACTCCAGATAACAGGTTGTCGCGAAAGCAGGAAGTAAGAAAGCACGGAGCATAAGAAGGCCCACTCTATCTCTCTCACTCGCCCCCTCTCTGCGCGAGTATAGTATTAGCGAGCCGCGCTGTTGTGCCGGTAAGCAGCGCGCGCGGCGCGTGCCTGCACGCGAGAAAGGAGAAGCCATTTCGGCGGGCAGCGTCGCTGTGCAGGGCCAGGGGCATAGCGAGCGGGGCCGGGGGAAAGAAACTCGCCGTGCTCCGCTCAGTGCTTGCTCTCTTATCGCTTTGCGGAGAAAGCGCGAATATGTTGCGCCCGCCAGCGTGCACGCTTTTCCCTTTGTGCACGCGCGTTGCCAGGCGGCTATAGGTTAACGGCACACACGCGCGCGAGAGAGAAAGAGAGAGAGGAGAGAATTCGGACGAACAAGAGACAATGCGAGAAAAAGGGGGAGGGGGAGTACTCACCCGGTGGCCGGACTCCTCGAGCCTCTGCCTCTTGGAGTGGGGCCCATCCCCGTTGAACGCCATCTCCTCGCTGCTGGCCGACAGCTCTGCTAGAGGCCTGCTCTCGCGACTAGCGCTCTCCTGGCTGCGCTCCAGCTCCTCGGGCTCCCGCAAGCGCGCGCGCGCGGTGTGCTCTCGTGGACTGTTCCTCTGCTCTCCGGCGGCAGCCGACTCACGCTCTCTGTCTCTCTGCTTGCGCTCCGCTTTCACGAGCGGCTGCACCGACGACTACGGCGACGGCGACGACGACGAACGACTCGCTGCTGCAACTCTGCTGCCAAGCTGCTGCTACTACTGCTCTCCAGATATACCTGAGCTGCGTGCGTGGGTTGAAATAGTGTCCTGCTCTCGTGCTCTCGCGGCGGACTGGCCACACAGAGGCGCGGTGGCAGCGACAGCGGCGGCTACGGCGGGCGGCAAAGACTCACGAGCGCGCGGAGAGACAGACTGTGCCGCTCGCCGATACGAGCGAGCGAGCGAGCAAGAGACGGAGAAAGAGCGAGTGCACAGTTCCGCCTGTGTGTGTGTGTGTGCCTGACACTTACAGAATACAGACAGAGTACGGGCGCGCGCATGAGCGGAGGACCATGTGCAGAGCTGTAGCTATCCGCCGCTACTGTCGAGTGCGCGCTACGGTAGTGTGCGTTGCCAGAGACGAGGACGGAGCGAGGCGCCAAGCCCGCCGATTCGTCGAGTGGCAGTACTCGGCAACATGGCCACCACCAGCGACACCTCGCCACCCGCCACCGCCGACGTTCCATTGGCCCGCGCCGCCAATCAATCGCACCCCCAACGGTGCCCCCGCCAGAAAAGAGAGAGAGAGAGAGAGAAATCCCCCACGCACAGAGGTGTATACGGGCCCGACCACCCGCTCCCCCTTTGCCACCGGCGATATAGCTTGCTTGCATAATCCCTCAGATGGAAAGAGAGCGAAGCATAAGGCGGAAGCTTTCTAAACTCGAGCTTTGCCAAAGGAGCTAGAGAGATAGAGACAGCGGAAGGGCTTGTTCGCAACAGGGTGGAGAAAAGCACGGCTATACCTATATTGCTATTATTACGTCACTGGTACTTGGTACCTATCTATGCTCTGCATGGGCTCTCCTGACTTTACGCGCTAGATCAAATTTCGTATGTTAATCCGTGCAGGTATATAATGAGTAGTCCGACCCAGGTTCTCCGCAGACTCAGCGGGGGGCCTTGCATATATTTGCCTTGCTCCGTTTTAGCAGAATAATGCCAAATTAAATGAGGATATAGCATAGGTGTGTACATAGCTATTGTATTTTGAGCCACCGAATCCGACATCAGTTTCGGAAAGAGAGTGGAATGATTGACCGCAATCTAGCGTAAATGCGCATGCGCGTGTAGATTTAAGACGAGGGAAGAATTAAATTAAAGCTCTGGATTGGCAAGTTCAGCTATGTACCTTATTATTATATTATCTTCTCTTCTGCGTCTGATTCATGCCTATGCAATCAAACTCTTTCAGTCCCACACTTGTTGGTACAACTTCTAGATTCTATTCGAGCTGCGCACAATCATGCATTTGAAGAGCGCGGGCGTAAACAAAGTCGGGGGAGACCGGAGAGGGGAGATGAAGATTCTCGGAGGTGCAGGCAGCAGGATGCGTGCGCAATCATATAAGTATAAGTATACCCGTACGCTATATAGCTTAAACGTACCACGCGCCCGCGCTCGCTTACTCGCTACACTTATACGCTATAGTTTCTGCGAACTATTCGAGAACTCGTGTAGATCCTATCCCCGGGTGTGCGTCTTCAACGTGACTGTACCTAAATTAATACACACGCGCAACGGCGCAATATATACTTATATCGCTCGCATGTCGCGATTTCGCGAATCTTTCCAAAACGAGATACGTTGAATGTTGATAATTCGGGTACAGATAGTGACTGTCCGTGACAGCCTAGTGTGACACTCAAAGTGACGCGTGCATCGTGTTTTGTCTTTCTCTTAAATTATACAGCGGTCCAGCAGCAGCTGCAGTTGCAATTCGCAACACGCGTGCACAAGTTTTGCGTATATGTGTGACGTTGTGACCGACGCGACTACGGCGCAGCAGGGGCGTCGAAACGACAACATCGTGTACGCGTTTTAGATTTTTCACGAAGTTTATAAAAATAGTGCGGGAATCCATTGGCTGTTTGTCTTTGCTTTTTGCGCGTCTGAACAAGTCCTTGCATTGTGTTGAAACACGCCACTCCACTACGAAAGTCCGATGACTCCTGAGCTTCGGCCAGCTGATATAAGTACGTGATTTTCTAGCGCGTGCGTATTATAGGGCGACGCCGTCGACGTCGGGACGTGTCTCTCTTTCTCTCTCGCGCGTGGGATAGAAGGTACCCGAAGCAACGAATTTCTACGTCGAGAGCAACAGTAGCTTTGTTATCGTTGTTGTGTTTTTGAACAATCAACCGAAATGACGGAGGAGTTTCTGACTCTGAACCTGATTAATCTACCAGATATCGTTCTGGAGATGATATTTTCGAAGCTCACATACGATGAAATCGCTAAAAACAGAGTCGTAAGACATTTTTTCACTCATTTTTATATCAGTTCCTCCTTGCAAGTTTCACTTTTCATTGTTTTCAAAATTTTGTTCTTTTTCGTATTATTATATAACGAAATTACTTATTTACTAAGTTCTATTCATTTATTTAATAAATTACTTTTTATGGCCACTGAGAAATTGCATTTGTGTATTTACAATTATTTTACAACTAAAAATGTTACATGTCTAATAGGTTTGCAAAACGTTTAACGAAATATGTAAAAAGTTGCTTAATCGTGGATTTAACTTGATGGAAAAATATCATGCACAATGCTTGAGATCCGTCAAGACTCAACTGCCTCGCAGAGAGTCAGAACGCAGGAGCCATCCACTTGCTTGCCACTGCGATATATTAACAGCAATAGAAACTAGAATTTCTATGCTATCCATGACCTTCACTAAATATATTGATCTAAATCTCTGCTGCTTCATACCAGGAAAAGTAAGTTTTCAAACTGCAGTTTATTAAATTATAAATATATAGATTTATTCATTGTCAATAAAAAATATTAACACATTGTTCAAGGTGATTGATGAAATATTTCGAGTACTCCGTCTCATTAGTATTTTAAAAACACCACCACGAACTCCTGAAATTCTTCAAGAACTTCGAGATATCAGCAGTATGGCTATGGAGCATTTTGATGAAAAAATACTTCCTGATTTCAAACATAGTTTATCTAACTCTGTTGTTTCCAATGTTAGTTCATATGAAAGCCTAATGATATCTCATCATGGTTCTACTTCAAAAACTATATCACTGCCACATACCATAAAAGACAGACTCAATCAAACATTCAAAAAAATCTATAGTCGTACCAAGAAGAATAAAATGACAGTACTATGTGTCAAAGGACAAATAGGTAAAATGAAACTAAGAATGAACAGACAATCTTTTCAAATGAAATTACAAAGTTTAAAATTACAAGAACACACAAAGAAAATTCAAGATCAAGATACACAATTAGCAGAAATGAGAAAGCATTTGGAAGATTGGGAACAGAAATTGGGAGATTTAAATGCTCAACTGAGTCGAGCAAGAGAAGAAACACAAAAACCAGATTCATTAGAAAATTGTAAGCGAAAGATTGCTGAAATTGCAAGTCCATGCGAATCCAATTTGCTCAAAACGAAAGAATTACAAGCAAAAAAACGTAAATTGATTGTAGAAAGAAAATTGTCTAGTGACACTCAAGACGTTAAATTTAAGAAATTTATGTCGGAACTTCTTGCAGATAATTCTACTGAAGGCTAAAATACCATTTCTTTTTTTTTTTTGCATATAAGATTTTCATTTGTAAATGCTAACTCCATACTTAGTCACGAATTCAAATACTCATTTGCTGCTTTTGAAAAATCAATGATCTTATGGCTGAGTAGACTTAAATAATTTGTACAAATTTGCAATAGGGATACATTTACAATAGTAAGTGAAAAGACATATCTTCTAGACGTTCTAAATATTTTAGTGACTTACAATTTCTTCATAAGAAACTAATGAAAATATTAAATTTTATGGGAGAGCATAAAAAATGACTGAAAATTGTAATAAGTTAGAGTTGGTATTCAATAAGCAATGCTTAGTTCTATAATAAACGCCTGAACAATTTGTACGAGTGAGTTTATATTTATGTAAATAAGTATAACAATTTTGTAAAATACATGTAGGCTCTAATCATTAGATAATCATTATTAGTAAGTTAAAAATACAACATAATTAATATTTAAAAATACATTTTGGATTGCATTTCATTGTGATCTACTGTTTTTAGTCAATGTGCTCAAAAAAATTTTCTATTTTTCGATTAATGGTTTTATGAAACTTAGTTATTATAAAATTAACATTTCGTTCATCTTTTTAAGATTAAACATTTATTACAGTACAACTAACATGACAATTAGTTTATCATTAAATACCATATTTATTCTCATATAAAAGCAAACAAAATTAGTTGAATACTTAATTAAAAATACCATTTTGACGGTACTTTAGACTTTCTTATATTCTTTTTTATATAGATTATAATTAAATTTTTTATTAGTGAATCTGTAATTATTATATACATAATTCAATGCGTTAATTATTATATTTAAGACACAATTACTTGATGTTTTTTATATGTATATCTTTACCAATTGGCAGTATAATAATAAAAAAAATAAGTCTTAAATTATCATCATTCTGTTATATTTGAAATTTTTCTGAATTGCAAAATTAATTTTTGGAATAATGGGGAGTTATTCATAGCTTATTAAATTTGATTGATTTTTATTATTATACATTTTAGAAAATAAAATTAAGAAATTTGTTTATTTACAGTCACAAATGTACTCACATGCATATTTAGAAAAAACTCAGTTCACAATGATTGTGGTAAAATATGGTATACTTAGTCTATATATTATGAACATAGTAATAAATTTATTATTTAGTTGGATATCATTTATTTTTTTTCTTGAATATTCCATAACATTTGTTCTAAAATATTACGAATTTCCAACTTGCATTCCTCTATAAAATAAATTGATTTAATCTAATAATTTAAATTAAATTTTAGTCAAGAAATGAACTATTTACCATTTGTTATTGCTCCATAGAATAAAATACGATCAATTATATTTTCACAAAATTGTTCATGATTACAAGCTCCGTAACTTGCTAGTTCAACTTCAATTATTTCTTCGCTTTCCTAAAAAAAAAAAATAAAAAAAAAATTAAAAAAAAATGATTTCTTTTAGAATTACTTTTACTTAAATACGTTTAATCTTAGGGAAGCCAAAACACTTATAAAGATATACCGATTTATAGTAAACGGATTGGTTTTCGGTTGAATTTGCGCAATCCGAACTATTTTCTACGGATAGTAGTTCGTCATCAGGCATATTCAATATCATTACATCACAAAAAGCTGGTGGTGTCGTCCGCAGTTTGTTATTTTCATTGTTACCATCTAGACTCTTAAGTGATTCTTTTTCGACTTCGGGTAAAAGGAAGTTATAAACAATGTCTGATTTCATTCCCTCTTCATTAATTTTATCAGTGCTAAAAATAATAATAAATACACTACTTACTATCTACTTTAATTATCACAAAGAATAATAGTGGAATTTTACATTCAGTACTTTATATAAACGACCTGTGATGAATATATCGTCGGGTGGGAGGAGGAAGGTGCTATTTGAGCGGCGCGCTAAAGACTATATTGAGACTATTTGAGGAGCAATTTTTTTTTGTATCATAACTTAAGTTGGTAACAGTACCTACGGAAAACAGAATTTTAAAAATTTGTTTAAATTTATCATAAATGAATATTTATGACTGAAGGTTTAGAATTTTATGATTTATCTTTATTTAATATTTACAATATTCTGTATAAATATTAATTTACATATCGAGGAGTTAAAGAATAAAAACCTTGATTCATTAATGAGTTTTTGAATTGCATATTTAGTATTTCAAAGCTTTGTTTTTGGACCCATGCACATTCTTGAGTTTGTTAATGTCAAACCCATCTCTTATACTGACATCGTGAGCCGAAAAAGTAAATTTTTATTCGTTTAGCGCCTTGATATGTAAAATAATATTTATACAAAATATTGTAAAAAAGATAAATAATAAAATTCTAAACCTCCGGTCAAAATTATTCATTTATAACAAATTAAAACAAACTTTTTCTCCACACGGCGCGTAAAGTGCGTACTGTATGCTCTGCGGGCGAAAAACAGGCTACGCGCATTTTACGCTCCTCGTAAAGAAAATTAGTATATGCACCACGGGAGTAAGTAAAGAATCCGTCAGATGGCATATAATTGCGGCGACAATATGACATATGCGATTTGAGATATTCTTTCCTTTTACTCCCTAGGTGCATAATCTGAAAATTGTGTAGGTCCTGTTAACTTAAATTTTGATAAAGCCCAAATAGCACCTTTTGTAATGCTTGGCCCAAATAGCGCCCTTTGTATAACGCACCGCTCAAATAAAGCACCTTCCTCCTCTCACCCGACGACCCGACGAATATTAGATGTTTATGTTACTTACTTTTCTTCAACAAATTTCGTCATGGCATCTATATTATCGGTTAATTCTGATATATATTTTTCAGCTTCCTGATCGGATACTGACTCGATTCCTTCTTTTACTATATCCTCTAAATATGTTTCCGCGCATTCTTCGTTGACTTTTATGATCTGCCGGAACATTCCATCCAATTCTTGACGACGATTTGTTTCAAGATATTCTTTACTTGCTTGGATAATTTCGTTTTCAATAGCTTTTTTCTCCTCGAGCAACGACTCTGAATTTGTTTTTTTTTCATCTAATAGTCTTGTTAATTCCTTTAGAGTATAAAATTAAAATAAAATAAAATGTAGAACGAAATATTATACCAAATTGGTGAGCAGTTTAATCATTTTGAGATTAATGTCTTGCTTATGCATATTCTTAGAGAAATGTGTAATATTGTTTATGTATTCACTCTTTGTTATCAATTTATATAACAATAGATCTTCAAGTTAATGTGAAATACCGGCATAATTTTAGAATGTCTGAATCTTTTTCAAATACTAATAGAATTACTCATAAAAAAAAAGAAACAAGAGTATAGTATTTACATATACGAAGCGCCTGACAGACCTGTTATTCAAAAAACCAACTCAGAACTTATTTAATTAAATAAAAACCTCGATGCCGATAAGTAGGTATCTGTCTTTTAGAATTTTTCCAGTTTTGAAACGGGCGCATCTTATCGAAATGTTGATAGAATCACACAAAAAATTTTCTAAGTATAGTATTTACATACACGGAGCACCTGACAGAATTGTTTTTCCAAATAAGCCTTCGAATGTTTATTTATTAAATAATGAAATTGGGTTGATTTTGAACTTCATATTTACTCCAAAACTATTACTTAACTATGATAGATTGTGAAAAATTTTAATCAGCAGTTTTTATTTGTTGCTAAATTTGGATTTGAATCTGGTTTCAAGGCGATATGAAGTTCAAAATCAACAATTTCATTATTTAATAAATCAACATTCGAATGTTTATTTGGAAAAACAATTCTCTCAGGCTCCGTGCATGTAAATACTATATGCTCAAATTTGTTTGTCTATTATCATTTCCATAAGATACGCCCGTTTAAAACTAGATCAAAATTCTATAAAAATACAGATTCCTACTTACCGGCATTGCGGCTCTTATTCAATTAAATACAATACTCAATTTTTTTTTTTTAGTAATTCTATTAATGTTTGCAAAAGATTTAGACATTTTAAAATTATGTCAGTATTTCACATTACATGTTCGTCCCTATTTTAACGTCAATATAAATGCAAAATTTTTGTAATTAAAATATATTTTATAAATCCCCGGAATAATAAGTCATCATGTAAATAATGAAAGGCTTTTCACCTCTTTTGACTTAAGGGGGCTAGACACCTTTTTTTCTGAAATAAAAAATTCATATTTTAATACATAAATATAAACTAATTATATCCCACTTTTTACACATAAAAGGGGGTATAAATTAGCTTCACAAAATTTAAATTTAAATTAATTCAGCTTAGACCTTGGGGTGGGCCCTTTATATGGTCCAGAACCATAGTCATCGATGAAATAAGTTTTTTCACTAGCCGTAAGCTTTCAAATTTTTCTGCGGATGAATTGACTTCAGTTTTCAACTAAATTCCTCTAAAATAGTATAATTCCCATATGTGTGTAGGGATTTTTGATCCGATGAGAACAAAAAATTTTTTTGCTGTTTTTCATGAACATTTCTTGATTTTTTCAATTTTTTCAATTTTTTCAAAATTTTTTCTGACATTTAATCCTAAATCCCTACACTCATATGGGAATTATACTATTTTGGAGTAATTTAGTTCAAAACTGGAGTC